>CAMZMU010000113.1:32261732-32528082 GCA_947311845.1 Poa pratensis
CAGGCGTCTATCTTCTCATATGACATCTTAAGGTCACGGAGGAGTTTAGTCGCCTCGTAGAAGCTCTTCGCCAAGATATGCCCTTTCGGTAGAAGGCTGCCAACGACGGCCAGAATATCATCGAAACCATCCCTGCATATCTTCCTCTGGCACTTCACGGCCATAAGGCGAGCGATGGCATCTAGAAGGGTAACATCTGTATGTTCATGAAGGGGTTTCTGCGAGCCAAACATAGTCTCGTAGTACTTCTTCGTGTCTTCATCCGGCTGCTCACTTGTCTCCGCCTCCTGAGGTGTCTCCGCCTCTACACGACGGCTTTCAGGCGCATTAGCATTGACAAAGGCGTCTAAGCAGTTGTTGAACCCAGTGTCAAATTCTCCCGCTGGCTGAATCTGACGTGGCTCGGTTCTAGGACGTTTTGCTAACTGTTCACCATGGTAATTCCAAACATGGTAGAATGGTGTGAACCCATTCTTGATCAGGTGCGTACTAACATCTACCTTCGACTGTCGCCTTCGGTTATCGCATTTTGAACAGGGGCAAAACACTTTCATGGGTCTGCTGCTGATGTCAAACGCCTTGTTCACAAACTCCTCGGCCTTATCTCTCCATTCATCACTAAACTCCCACGGACTCTTTCTGCCAGCATACATCCACTCACGGTTCTGTCTCGGATCCATCCTTTAATCGGTACCAAAAAAGACATACACAATGCTTTCAGTTCAACATGTCACTGAATTTTAACAAAACCATTTTTTACGGCCAAATTTTATCTTTTACAACATGCAAGGGTTCACCTACACTTCTAATGGGTAGGGGCCTATCCCGCCCGAGTACGTGTAGATCGAGTCGTGTCCCATGTTCTACCCCGACCCGAGACGGAATTTCGACAGCACCTCCCCGCTGTTCTTCAGAATACACGTCTCGAGCTTGTCAAGCCGAGAGGGTGTGCATCCGAAGAACAACGGGGAGGTGCTGCCGAAATTCCGTCTCAGGAAGGGGTAGAACATGGAACACGACCCGATCTACACGTACTCGGACTGTCCAACAGGACAACCCGGAAGTGTTACGGTTATAAATATGCAAAGATGGACAATCCTGCATATTTATAAATTTGTAACCCTTCCGGATGGGATCTGACTCGGTTACGCGACTCGACTGACTTGGTGATCTAGACCAAAATAAACCTATGCAGCAAGAGAGGCGAAAGATGTATACCCTAGAAGCGTGGTCGATCACCGCAGAAGGTCGGGGGCGGAGGCGGCCCTCCTCAGTGGAGAAGAAGCCCCGTAAACTACGACATCTGAAAACCACAAAAAGAACATATATATAAGAACAATGTACAACATAAATATCAGCTCCTAAATAAGAGACGGAGTATAAATAAGAAACCAAGTTTACGAGTTTACGAGTTTACGACTTTACGAGTTTACGACTTTACGACTTTACGACTTTACGCCTTTACGACTTTACGAGTTTACGACTTTACGACTTTACGAGTTTACGAGTTTACGACTTTACTAGTTCCACCATTTTTTCTTTACACTTCTACCTCTAACTAACTAACCTAACTAACCTAACTAACTAACCTAACTAAGCCGCAGCTGCTAATCAGAGTTGTGCATCTAAATTAACATAGGGCAGTATGTAATGGAGGCATAATGTTGACACAATTTAAACTAACTACCACAGCTAGACATACACCATATTTGTAAACCATGTACAAGCACTAGAATCAGAACCAATCAATTACCACTAGAATCAGAACCAATCAATTAAACTAAAATTCGGTATACTATGTACAAGCATGAAAAAAGCATGAAAATTGACACAAAAATGATGTTCTAATCGATCATTCAGCTCCAATAAGAACTAGCTAGCCCACTTCCTGGTTCTCTCTCCCTACTCATACATGATCCATCTCTCCTTCTGCAATCTCATTAGCCAAAATCTGAAATCCCGAGCCGAAAAAAGATTCTAGGCTATCAAAAAACTTTAGCTTTCAAATTTTGAATACCCACCCTTCGAATCCTGGGCCCGCCGCTGCTTCACACCCTCTCGCCGGAGAAGGTAGAGGTGGCGAGCTCCTGGCCACCGCTCGAGCTGCTGGACGAGCACGCTCCTGTCGAGGTCGAGGTTGAGGAGGTGGGCGGGGGAGAGGACTGCGAGCTCCTTGCCACCGAGCTGACCTCCTGGCCACCGACGGCCGGTTGTGGACGGTCGGAGGTGGATCTTGCGGGGGAGAGAGGGATGCGGTGGGGGAGAGAGAATGGCGGCAGGGGAGAGGCTTCCGGCGGCTAGGAGAGAGGCAGGGTCGGGGGAGAGGTGGCTGGTGGCGCAGGTCGTGCGGGTGGCGGCCGGAGGCGGCGGCCGGCGGGGGCTGGGAGCCTCCTGGCCACCGACGGCCGGTTGTGGACGGCCGGAGGCGGATCTTGCGGGGGAGAGAGGGATGCGGCGGGGCAGAGAGAATGGCGGCAGGGGAGAGGCTGCCGGCGGCTGGGAGACAGGCGGGGCCAGGGGAGAGGTGGCTGGCGGCGGCGCAGGTCGTGCGGGTGGCGGAGCTGGTCGTGCGTGTGTCTGAGCGAGTGGGTCGAGTGGAGTGGATAGGATAAAATCTTTGCCGTGCAAGAATATGTGCCGTGTGCATGATCGTGGGCAACACGGCAACATAGTTCTTTGCCGTGTGCATAACTGCGGGCAGCACAGCAAAGTAGTTATTTGCCGTGTGGCATACAGTTGGCAGCACGGCAAAGTAGTTATTTTTTTCATTTTTTCTTTCTATTTGATTTTTCTTTTAATTGTTTTTCTTCTTTACTATTTTTGTGGACTGTTTATTAGTATTAGTTATATGTTCTCACAATATTGCCCCCGGTTCCCCCGAAACGGGAGTTTCCGACGCTTCGGAGTTTCCGACACTTAGAGGTGAAAACTCCCGTGTCGGGTGCCGGGCATGGAATCATGCGACGGAACACATGAAATGTTGGTTCCCCATGGTCTTATGTACCGAACTAACACCACCAAGCAAAAAAGTTCATGCGTCTACCCCCTCTCGGTGCCGGTCAATGTGGTAGATCGACAGGTTAGACTTTTTTTTCCAACGGTCGTAGGGTTTCGCCGTAGCGGGGTCCAGAGCGTCGGAATCCCACCAAAACTTGCATGGGTCCCTAATATATGTATAAGAGTGTGTTGGTAGGTTGTGGGAACCAAGATACTGCTCCGAGGTGTGACCCCCTTCACCGACCCCTCTTACTCTGTAGTAAGTTCCGACACTTAGAGGTGAAAACTCCCGTGTCGGGTGCCGGGCACGGAATCATGCGACGGAACACATGAAATGCTGCTTCCCCATGGTCCTATGTACCAAACTAACACAACCAAGAAAAAGTTCATCGTCTACCCACTCTCGGCGCCGGTCAATGGGGTAGATCGACAGGTTAGACTTTTTTCCAACGGTCGTAGGGTTTCGCCGTAGCGGGGTCCGGAGCGTCGGAATCCCGCCAAAACTTGCATGGGTCCCTAATATATGTATAAGAGTGTGTTGGTAGGTTGTGGGAACCAATATACAGCTCCGAGGTGTGACCCCCTTCACCGACCCCTCTTACTCTGTAGTAAGTTCCGACACTTAGAGGTGAAAACTCCCGTATCGGGTGCCAGGCACGGAATCATGCGACGGAACACATGAAATGTTGGTTCCCCATGGTCCTATGTACCAACCTAACACAACCAAGCAAAAAAGTTTTCACCTCAACACAAGATTCCATCCGGTTCACCCGAAAGGGGAGTTTTCACCTCTCAGTGCAGAAACTCACTAGAGAGGAAGTGAAGTCGGTGAAGCCGGACACACCTAGGAGTAGGATATTGCACATTTACAGCACACAACACACTTGTATACATATGGTATGGCACAACCTAGGTTTGGGTGGGGTTCCGACGCTCCGGGGCCCCGCTTCGGCAAAACCCTGAATCCGCTGGAAAAAACCCTAACATTTTCGTCTACCCCCATAGACGTGCGTCGAAAGGGGGTACGCCAGTGGACTTTTTTGCTTGGTTGTGTTAGGTTAGGCCATAGGAACATGAGAAACCAAAGTCTACAGCAGATCAACACAAGATTCCATCCGGTTCGCCCAAAGGGGAGTTTTCACTTCTAAGTGCAGAAACTCACTAGAGAGAAAGTGAATTTGGTGAAGCCGGTCACACCTAGGAGTAGGATATTGCACATTTACAAAACAAAACACACTTGTATACATATGGTATGGCACAACCTAGGTTTGGGTGGGGTTCCGACGCTCCGGGGCCCCGCTTCGGCAAAACCCTGAATCCGCTGGAAAAACCCTAACATTTTCGTCTACCCCATAGACGTGCGTCGAAAGGGGGTAGGCCAGTGGACTTTTTTGCTTGGTTGTGTTAGGTTAGGCCATAGGAACATGAGAAACCAAAGTCTACACCAGATCAACACAAGATTCCATCCGGTTCGCCCGAAAGGGGAGTTTTCACCTCTATGTGCAGAAACTCACTAGAGAGGAAGTGAAGTCGGTGAAGCCGGTCACACCTAGGAGCAGGATATTGCACATTTACAACACACAACACACTTGTATACATATGGTATGGCACAACCTAGGTTTGGGTGGGGTTCCGACGCTCCGGGGCCCTGCTTCGGTGAAACCCTGAATCCGCTGGACAAACCCTAACGTTTTCGTCTACCCTCATAGACGTGCGTCGAAAGGGGATAGGCCAGTAGACTTTTTTGCTTGGTTGTGTTATGTTAGGCCATAGGAACATGAGAAACCAAAGTCTACCCCAAATCAACACAAGATTCCATCCGGTTCGCCCGAAAGGGGAGTTTTCACCTCTAAGTGCAGAAACTCACTAGAGAGGAAGTGAAGTCGGTGAAGCCGGTCACTCCTAGGAGTAGGATATCGCACATTTACAACACCCAACACACTTGTATACATATGGTATGGCACAACCTAGGTTTGGGTGGGGTTCCGACGCTCCGGGGCCCCGCTTCGGTGAAACCCTGAATCCGCTGGAAAAACCCTAACGTTTTCGTCTACCCCCATAGACGTGCGTCGAAAGGGGGTAGGCCAGTGGAGTTTTTGCTTGGTTGCGTCAGGTTAGGCCATAGGAACATGAGAAACCAAAGTCTACCCCAAATCAACACAAGATTCCATCCGGTTCGCCCGAAAGGGGAGTTTTCACCTCTAAGTGCAGAAACTCACTAGAGAGAAAGTGAAGTCGGTGAAGCCGGTCACACCTAGGAGTAGGATATTGCACATTTACAACACCCAACACACTTGTATACATATGGTATGGCACAACCTAGGTTTGGGTGGGGTTCCGACGCTCCGGGGCCCCGCTTGATCCAACGGCTCCCAAGCTCTCGAAGGAAACACATGATCCGCGTACTTGCTCCTGATTGGCTAGCCGAAGGTAGCCATTCGCTTGATCCAACAGCTCCCAAGCTCTCGAAGGAAACACACGATCCGCGTACTTGTTCCTGATTGGCTAGCCGAAGGGAGTTATTCGCTTGATCCAACGGCTCCCAAGCTCTCCAAGGAAACACACGATCCGCGTACTTGTTCCTGATTGGCTAGCCGAAGGGAGTCATTCGCTTGATCCAACGGCTCCCAAACTCTCGAAGGAAATACACGATCCACGTACTTGTTCCTGATTGGCTAGCTAGAGGGAGTCACTCGAAGAAGCGGGTCTATAAGAGAGGCAGGAGTACACTTCACATCCATCATTGGCAGTACACGGGTAGCAGAGAGCAAGATTTCTGAGAGGCAGGAATTCCTAGAGCGGAGGCTGAAGGTGAACCCTCCCTCGGTCGGATCCAAGCAGCGGCAAGGATCTCTGATGATTAGCAACATCCCTAACACTTGTTTGGACGGTTGCAAATCATCAGAGACGTCTTGCCGCTATTTGGATCGAAGGCCGATTTGTCGTCTCACGACCACACGATGATTTACCGATTTGCCGGTCAGAGTGGCCACTGGAGAAGGTAGGCAACTTCGATCCGACGTGGTTCTGAAAGGGGCATGGTAAATTTAGGTAGTGCTTGCGCATGGTTACCATAACTGGATAATATAGTTAGAATAGTTAGAATAGGATGTGCTATAATAGGATAACTAAGTTAGAATAGCAAATAGAAGGTTGGTAGATGCCATATCTAGGTCCCAACGGCGGCGGCGTCGTCGTCGAAGGGCAAGGGTGCTGCGTCGTCGAATGACTAGGGTGCTGCGTCGTCGAAGGGCAAGGGTGTTGCGTCGTCGAAAGGCAGGAGTGATGCGGGAGGCTGCGTCGATGGTAGATGAATTTTCTTTTTCTAATTTGCAGAGTACCATGTATCTTCAATTTATGTTGTGTTCTCGCTACTACCGATATTTTCTTCTCTGTGTAATATATGTTGTCAATGTAATTTGCAGGGTTTGTTTAATATCAATGTGAAAAGTAGTCGAAAGAGGGTAGAAAAGTGCCCCTAGGAACACCATAAACAAAACTTGCATGGGTCCCTAATATATGTATAAGAGTGTGTTGGTAGGTTGTGGGAACCAAGATACAGCTCCGAGGTGCGACCCCTTCACCGACCCCTCTTACTCCGTAGTAAGTTCCGACACTTAGAGGTGAAAACTCCCGTGTCGGGTGCCGGGCACGGAATCATGCGACAAAACACATGAAATGTTGGTTCCCCATGGTCCTATGTACCAACCTAATACAACCAAGCAAAAAAGTTCATGCGTCTACCCCCTCTCGGCGCCGGTCAAAGGGGTAGATCGACAGATTTGACTTTTTTCCAACGGGCGTAGGGTTTTCCCTGAAACGGGAGTTCTCACCTATAAGTCTAGAAACTTGATAGAGAGAGAGTGCGGTCGGTGAAGACGGTCACACACCGGAGTAAAATCTTGCACTTCCAAAACAATCAACACACTTGTACACACATATTATGGCACAACCTAGGTTTGGGTGGGTTTCCGACGCTCCGGGGCTCTGATTCGGCGAAACCCTAGATCCGCTAGAAAAACCCTAACGTTTTCGTCTACCACCTTGAACGGCGTCGAAAGGGGTAGGACAGTGTAATTTTTTCCTTGGTTGTGTTAGGTGAAGTAAATGAACGTAGTAGAAGACTTAACAAAAAAAATAAACAAAGGAAGCATGTCGAAATAAAACAACCAAAGTGGTAAGTGCAAACATGGTTTGCCGTGTATCAGCATAAAAGGCACACGGCAAAGATGTGTTGTGCCGTGCTAGACCTTGTAGGCACACGGCAAACATGTGCTGTGACGTGCAGGCACCTGCAGGCACACGACAAAGAATATATGTGCCGTGTGCTTTTTATCTGCACACGGTATATCTTTTCCCGCCAATTTATTTATAGCGTGGGAAATTTGTTTAGATATTTCCAGCGAAATATTGGGGGGAGGGCGGCAAATTTGCGGATCATAGTCAACTATTTTGCCGTGTTATTACATAAAGGATCACGGCAAAGATATCTTTGCCGAGATGCATATATTTGCCGTGTGTTTTTTATCTGTTTTGCCGTGTTGTTTTCTTTACCGTGTGCTCGGGTCTTCTGTGCCGTGCGTCTCGTATTTGCCGTGATCTTCCTTTTTCGCGCATCTTTGCCGTGTTCCGAGAATATGCAGCACACGGCATATTCTCGTCCGCACAGCAAATTCAAATTTTCCGGTAGTGCTTGTTGCGTGGGGATGACGATGCTGGTCCCATGCTCCGCAGTAGAGCGAGTGTTGGAATAATGCAAACTAGGTAGTGCTAGTTTTGGAAAGTGTTGTGCGTGTCGTGATAGTAGCTAGCTGGTTTGGTAAGTTTCCTTAATTGTGATCAAGCTTGCCGTGTGTTTAGCTAGTAGGAGTTCGTGTTGTAGTAGTAGTACTAGTAGAAGGAGAATAGGAATATTTGGTTCAAGGTCGGTTTGGTGTCCTAGTACGAGTCAGCTAGATAGTCAGGTCTTGGACCTATATATGCACGCACAAGTGCGTTGTAATCTGTACCAGAAAAACGAAAAGCAATAGAAAAAACAAGAGGCGCGAGACGTGCCTTTGGCGATCCTTTCTTTGTTGCTGCGTTCTGGTCCTGGCGTTTGCGTTAGCGTCAGCACGACGGATAAAGGAAATTCGCGTCCTTGCGTTTCCGTTGCCGAGTTGCCGTAAGATTGTGTGTTCGATCCTTAGGAAAAGCCAACAGCGAGCGGGCTGCGTGGGGTTGACGATGCCGGTCTCATGCTCCGCAGTAGAGTGAGCGGGCTGTGTGGGGTTGACGATGCCGGTCTCATGTTCCGCCGTAAAGCGGGCGGGGGCGGGCTGAGACATGGGGTTGAAGATGCCGGTCTCATGTTCCGCCATAAAGCGGGCGGGCTGAGACATGGGGTTGACGATGCCGGTCTCATGTTCCGCCATAAAGCGGATGGGTTGAGACATGGGGTTTACGATGCCGGAACATGGCGAGCTGCGTAGGGTTGACGATATCGGTGTCATGTTCCGTAGAGCGGGCGAGCTGCGTGGGGTGGATTATGCCAGTCTCACGCTCCGTAGAGCGGCCGAGCTCATGTTCCGTAGAGCGGTCTAGCTGCGTTGGGTCAACGATGCGGTGGACTTGCATAGATTGGACGAGCTGCGCGGGGTTGACTACGCCAGGAATGTGGGCTCCGTTGGCCATGAGCAGGCAGGAGAGCTCGGCGCAGCTCATCTCCATACGTCGGCCCAGCAGCGTGCCGTGGGTGAGGAACCGGTGAGCCAGGTTCCCGGCGAGGAGCTTGTTGGTGCCGGCCAGCTTGGATAGCTCGGCTTCTGCTGCAGCCAGGCCCTGCTCCTTCCGCTTGACCAGCTCCACACGAGCCGACTCCAGCTTCTCCTTCACGGAGGTTTATTTATAGCGGAGGTTCGACCCAGACTCCGTGTCCGCGTCGAGGTGGGACTAAATAAACGAGCGCACGCCACGCCATGGGTTTGCTGCAGACCAACGCGTACCGGTCATGGGCCGTATCGGGCAGTCGATTAACTCGAGAGATGGGCCTTTCTTGGTCTGTGGAAAAGGGATGGGCTGCGACACGAACTATGTCAGCACATGGCCTGCTATTTCCCGGAAATAAGAGGCCCGTGTTTTCAACTTGTACTACTCCGTAATAACTAGCTTCTCAAAGAAGAGAAAACTCGTTTCGCTCAAAAAGACGAAATGCTAATTTCTAGAGGGTTTGGTTCCCCCCTTTATTTACTGGATTAGGAGTGTTCTTACGGACAGCTCCTTTTCTGTTAGGATTAATAATTGCAATGGGAGGTACTTGGTTGCTGGTAGGGGTCTTAAACAAGGGGATGCCTCCTCTCCTATCCTTTTCAACTTGGTGGCTGACGTCTTTTCCAAGACGTTAGCTAAAGCAACTAATGCGAATTTCATCCGTGGTCTAGTTCCTCACATAGTACTCGGTGGTGTCGTTAGTCTGCATTATGATAAAGACACCATCCTTTTCCTTAATATATGCCAGGAATCTCAAATGGATTTTATCCTGTTTTGAAAATCTTTCTGGCATGAAAATCAACTACGACAAAAGTGATCTTTTGGCCATTAACATGGAGATGGATCAAATAAATAGATATGCTCAGATTTTCTGCTGTAAAACAAGTGATTTTCCTTTAAAATACTTGGGTGTGTATACATGGCCATGGGCAGCCCGGCCCGGCCGGCTCGACGCGACCCGGCCCGAAAACCTCGGGCCGGGCTCGGCCTGAATATCGGGCCCGTTAGTCAGGTCGGGCCGGCCCAGGGGCTTAACGAAAACATAAATTCAGTAAGGACTGGGCCTAGCCGGGCTTTGTCGGGCGCGGGCCCAATTTTCTGTGGCCAGATGGCTGGGCCGGGCTTTGTCGGGCTCGGGCCCAATTTTCTGCGGCCCGGTGGGCGGGCCGGGCTCGGGCCTGGATTTTTCCGCACCGGGCTTTTTTAGGCTCGGCCCAGCCCGAGAAATGCCCAGGTATAGGTGTGCCTCTGCATTATACAAACCTGAAAAAAGAGGACATCCAACCGATTATTCCTTTTCGGTCCAGATATCAATCGGCTTATGTCAATCTTTTTGGCTACGGCTAAAACTAAGTATACATATTATCCACTACTAGTCATTTCTAGATTATTCTCTATAACCATTTATTCACTTGGGTGGATGCGTTCTTTTTCAAGGTAGACCTTTAAATCTGAATATGGATCCAAGAAAACTTGCTTCTTACAAAATACCCAAATCTGAATGTAACTCACTCACTGCAAATTCACAAATTATTCTAGGCTAACGTTTTTTTTTTTTGACAATCAATACTACGATATATTATATGATCGAATAGTACATAGTAGAGATACATGAGCTGACTATATCGATTACAAAATAAAGTCTAAAAGAAACGAGCAAATCTTCGAAATCTTCAAACTCTTTCTTTTTCCAAGACACGATCTTGTACTTTTCTGAAGGCAGCCGTAGAACGACAAAGATAACAAACCACAGACCTGTGAATATCAACGAAGGTTCTCCCATAATATTAATTTTGAGCCGCAATGCCAAGGCTAGGTGCACACACGCAGCCATTAAATTAATCAACAAACATCAGCAAGAGTACCAACACCGATATTCCAGAAAAAAGAAACCGAACAACCTGGTCGACGTCGCCGGGAGCCGATAGTACGAATCACCATTGCCGAGGACGTAGCGGTCGGGACAGATATTGCGAGGACAATCCTCCTCGCAGCAGCCATGAGAAACAGTTCAAAATCGATCTGGCGAAGCAAGATCTGAAGAACCATACCTAAACAAACTTAACCTTCCAAAACCACCATTGACGTCGGGAAGAAGATATTGCCGCCGAACGAAAGCTGGAAGATTGCTCATTGTGGACGATGCCATCTCCATTGATAAAGAAGACGGCTAACAAAACCCTGACCAATCTATTGAAACACTACTATTATTAAAGACTCTCTACTCATAGATCGGGTTCCCCACCCCTCCCGACGCCGGCAAGGCCAGCCGAAGGAGGGGGAACCGATCTACGGTGAGGAGGAGGTGGCGGCGGCTAGGTTCCTGAGGAGCTCTCTCGTTAAGAAAACGTTCTGCTTTCCGTATTGTTCACGGTCAGGCTAACGAAATTAGTTATCACCAGGCACCAACAGAAACATAAAACATTTCAGAAACTGCAACATGAATTGAGGGCTCAAATAAGGGAGAGTTTCCTAGTCATCAAAACAGAACACAGGCAAGGGCAAGATTCAACATACCATCAGGATGACGATGCAAACCAGACACCAATTGACGACGCAGTGAAATCAGAAATATTGCATACAATGATGTAGTGCAAAACTTTACCATTCCAATACAAATATAGAGATAACAATTAGAAGGAAAAACGTAGTTGGACACATTTCAAGTAGCCTGATGTAGAAAAAAGGCCTTGTTTTGCTGACACCATATTATTCAGAAAAAATACCACTGCCCAAAGAAAGATCAAACTCCGCGGGTAACAAAAGCTTCGGAGCAAAATGAATAGCATCATCGACGCTCAGCAGGCCAGCGTTGAAATTTATCTGCTAGAATAATATTTGGATCCAACATCAGAGAGTAATATTTGTGCTACAATGATCAACTTTGATAGAGTAAACGAAAGCCTTATGATTTGTCGCAGATGTATATAGCAATTAGCAAGTAATAAGTTGATTTAAGATACAGTTGACTCTCATCGAGGGTCATATATTCTTAGTAGAATATCAAATTTACATACATAAGGGTGAATTACTTTGACAGCAAGAAATTACAATTTGATCATCAAAATTATGTTCCTACATTTTATCATTAGAAAGGAATTGACTACAGAAGTTTTATGGCAGGCAGTGAAACATATTACCAAAAAAAGGATTATTCAGTGGCATACAAGACCTGCTCTAAGAATTAAAACTCTTTGATAGGAGATCCCGAGTGATGAGAGCATATTACTTCATATGTGAAGATCAAATCTCCTAGTTAATGATTGATTGTGTATTAGCTAACAGATATGGAGTAAAAGTTAATGGTGGGAAAATATATTTGCAAACGAAGGCATTGTATATATCCTTACCTCTCATCTCAACGACGATGTAGACTCAAATATTTCATGTTTCGAGCATCCCGGACACTTCAAGGCACGATCCAGTCATTTCATATTCATCTAGCTATGAGATTCTACCATATTAACCATTGATTTTAAAAATGCATGCAAGTCTGTTTCCAAAACTCGAAAGTTGGAAAAAACTAAACAACTTGATAGCAACAGAAGGATCTGGGAAAAATTTCTGATAATGAATAGTTTTTTAACAATCGCTAGACATGGATCTTAGAAAATAATAACCAGCACAATTGGTGCCCCAGCGTTGAGCTAGTAGAGCTAGTTGAACAGTGCAATAGAAACCTAAAAAAAGGATGATCATGCCATCAACGGTTGTAGAATCAAACTGGTCCTATCATAAATTATGCAATAATATACTTAGCTAATAATCAATTTAGTTTAATCGACATTCCTTACCAATCAGGCAGCGTCTTGTCCTGCAAAACAGGCATCAGGGGCCTATTTCATGTGTTCAGCACGCATGAATTAATATTAGAATTTTCAGAAGTGTCAATAATTTTTTCACAAGAGTTCAGAAATCATCATCAGGCTCAGTAATTGGTGTACCTCTGATGGCAGGTGCTCAAGTAGGGAAACTTCACCTCAAAGCACGACGGTATAATTTTGTCTTTGTATTTGTATAATTTATTTTTCGTAAGGTTATCCACGATCCAATATGCATATACAAAAAAATTGCACTCCTTTGCCATACCTCATTTTACTACCAATTCATAAGAGAACGGAGAAATTTGGATTTTCTGACGTTTCATTTAACTTCCTATTGTGCGTAGTTCCATTTTACAACAGGAGAAAAAAAAAGTCAAAAGTGAAAACGGCGCAGCAAAGTGTGAGACCCTTCTAGTAAACAACCATTCACAACAAAAGTATGACCATAAAAGATAATATCCATATAAATTGTACAACCATTATTCTCGTATTTAAACAAATAACCGTGTTGCAACAAGCAAACAAACACGATAGAGAAATAATATTTTTCTCAAGGGCCAGATATATAAGATCTAAAATAAATCCTGAAGGTAGCCAAGGTAGGACGCCCACGAGGAGCCAATAACCGTTACTCTTCTTCCGGCTCGCATCATCTCCTCATCCTTTGCCAGTTTTCTAGGCTTTTATAGTTCCTAAATTGAGTTGCAAATATGAGTATCCGATCTGGTATTATATACACAAGAATTATATTTTTGACTAGCTAAAATACATCAATACACTTCATACCTGAGATGGAATTTCCAGACTTCTTCTTTTCTGCCAGATACTTCTTATAGTTTCTCTTCCAGTGTCCCGTTTCTTTGCAGAAAAAGCACTCAGCATCAGTTTGTGGTGACTTCATAGGAGTGCCAACCTCACCAGCACCCTTGGATTTTCCTTTTTTCTTGGACTTGGCCTTCTTCTTAAAGGTTGTGGTTTTATTCACCGTCATCGCATGATTAACTTCCTTCTGAGCTCCACTATCAGCGGTCTTGAGCATGGCGAACAATTCACCAATACTCTTATCCACCTTATTCATGTTGTAGTTCATGACAAAGCTACTATAGCTCGGAGGGAGGGAAGCGAGGATAAGTTCAGTGCCCAACTCTTGGGGGATCGGACAGTTCAGCGCGTCCAACCTTTGCACGTACCCAGACAATCTAAGCACGTGCTGGCTCACTGAGGTACCCTCGTCCATCTTGCAAGCAAGCAAGACTTTATATATCTCATATATTTCCGACGTGGCTTGCTTCCGAAGCAAGTCACTCGGAGCGAGAGAAGCGAGAATGAGGTCGGTGCCCAACTCTTGGGACAATCCAATGCCTCCAACCTCTGCATGTACCCAGACAATCTGAACACGTGCTGACTCACAGAGCTACCCTCGTCCATCTTGCAGGCGAATAAGGTTTTGTATGTCTCGTACCTTTCACCTGGTTCTGGCTTCTGAAACAAGTCTTCCGGCTCCACCGCAACGAGATCATCATCGTCGCCCTTTGTTTGATTGACGTGGGTTTCGTCTCCCATAGAGACACCGCCGAGCTGCGCGGGGTCGACGACGGCGGGGAGGTTGGCCCCGTTGGCGATGAGCTCTGTGGGCTTGGCGATGAGCTGCGTGGGGTTGATGATGCCAGGGATGTGGGCCCCGTCGTTGGCCACGGACAGACAGGACAGCTCGGCGGAACTCCTCTGGATGTGGGACCCGTTGGCCACGAGCCGACAGGACAGCTCGGCAGAGCTCCTCTCTCCTGGGCGACGATTCCGGCTAGGAGCATGTTGATGACGGCCACCTTGGAGAGCTCGGCGTGGGCTGCAGCAAGTGCCTCCTCCTTGCACTTGACCAGCACCACGCGGGCCGCCTCCAGCTCCTCGCGCGAATACATCTCGCCGCCGGTCTCGAGCGAGCGTATCAATACGGGTACAGAAGAGGTATAGATGCTAGTTTTGTGGCGTCGAGATAGGTATGGTTCGATGTGCTGCATCGAGGCGCTGTTTATGGCGGAGGTTCGACCTGTACACGGTGTCCGCTGTCGAGGTGGGACTAATTAAACGTACGAGCGCAATAACGCCATGCGTTAATTTGCTGCAGATCCCTACACGTACCGATGATGCGTTAATTTGCGGTCGATTGACTAGGGATGGGCTTGTTTCTGGGAAGGGGATGGGTTGCGACACGGAGAATGGGCCTGCTCATTCATCATGGAAATAAGATGGCCCGTCTAGTCAACTTGTACCAGCGAGCTTCTCAAAGAAAAGAAAAAAAAATACTCGTAACCATCTTTTGGGACGCCACACTTTCGCTACCGCGACGGACGCTCTCGTGCTCATACGGCGGAGACCCTCTTATAACTCTTTTTTGGAATTTTGGGTCTTTGTATAATGTTTATTTTTCAGTATACTTTAGAGTAAGTATGTTACGCGGTTCAATACGCATATACCAAAAAGGGACTACACGCACTAAAAACGAATACGAATCGTGTGTACTCTGCAGTGGGATGCGCCTGTGTGATGAATATAGTAGTACATAGTTTCAGAAGTTTGAAATTTCTCCAGCTTTATCTTTCTTTTTTGTAGCCAAGAATAATAGCATGACTTTTCGATTAAAATCTGTTAACTGATAGATCTCAACATTATCTACATGTATAATTTGTGTTTTGAATTCTTTGGACACTTGAAAAATATCGTTTTGAATTTTGACAAAAACGAGCTAAAATTTAGATCTGTAACTGATAGATCTCAACATTATCTACATGTATAATTTGTGTTTTGAATTCTTTGGACACTTGAAAAATATCGCTTTGAACTTTGACAAAAATGAGCTAAAATTTAGATCTGTAGCTGGTAGATCTCAACATTATCGGTATTAAAATTTCTCAATCTGAAACTATCCAGGACAAATTTCCATGTCTTATCCCTTGCAAAAAAGAAAACAATAGAGAAAGGTACCGGAGCAAAATAATGAACTTGCACGAGCATAAAGAGAATTTAGATGATACATAGGAGATATACCGAGTTGGCCATGCATGGTAAGTAACCATGATGGGATATGGATTATAAATTCTGATTTAGATCTACATGCATGGTGGGTTTGTTTATGTGCACCGTCGCCTGAATTAGAACACACTGAATCAAGTGCAGCTTAGATAATTCTAGCATATTAATTTTAACATGTGATTCAAAGTAAAGTTTGATGGTGCAACAGTTAATGGTGTAATGAATTGGCCAAGGTAGTAGATGGAATATCGGGAATCATAACTTGGCTATAGATCAATATGCATGATGGGTAGTCTTGGGCTGTTGCACTTTTCTATTTGTCTGCTGTAATGTGACCACCTTAAGTTCAACAATTGGATTATTGCTCCTAGTATGCAGGAAATAGGGTGCATTACTTTGTCACAGGAGTACAAAATGAGCACTAACAAGTATGACATGACATATAGTTTGTTTCCTCAAAATAGTATTAGCATCATATGAATTTTTTTTCCTTTTTGAACATGTGCCTTGTAGAGATGTTCGTTGCATGTGAAAATTTACTGGTTTTAGGCTGGACAGAAACGAGGAATGGGTGCGACGAATGGGATCCCCTATATATCGCCTTTGGCGAGTCGGATCATACGGCTCACCCGCTTACGGCTCCTCACTCCGAAGGCCCATTAGTGCGCCGAAGGCCCGTTCCAGCACCAAAGACCACATAAACTGGCGGGGCCGAAAAATACTAGATGCGGAGACAGGGATTCGAACGCAGAACCAACCTAAACGAAAGGAAGAACCTAACCACTACGGCCTTGCAGATCATGTGATACAAATAACGCACACGCGTTACTTGTGCAGGCCACTTGCATGTTTTCTCGTTTTTCGTTTCCCTTTTTTTATGATATAAAATGTTTATATTTTAAATTATCCAGATTCAAATAACGTTCAAATTTTAAAATGTATAGATTTTATTTTGTTTTTGAAAAATTAACCATTTCCAAAAAGGAACCATTTTCAAAAAAGGAACCATTTTTAAAAAAGGAACCATTTTTTAAATCGGAACCATTTTAAAAAAGGAACCATTTTAAAAAAAGGAACCATTTTTTAAATCTGAACCATTTTCAAATAACGGAACCATTTTCAAAAAGGCACCATTTTTTAAAAATCGGAACCATTTGTTTCATTCGGAACCATTTTTTCGGTTCGTAACCATTTTCAAAAAGGAACCATTTTCGAAAAATCGGAACCATTTTTGAAAATCAGAACCATTTTTTCATTCGAAACAATTTTCAAAAATTGGAACCATTTTTTCAGTTCGGAACCATATTCTAAAAGGAACCATTTTTTCGGTTCGGAACCATTTTTAAAAGGGAACCATTTTCGAAAAATCGGAACCATTTTTAAAAATCGGAACCATTTTATTCATTCGGCCCATTTTCAAAAATCGGAACCATTTTTTGGTTCAGAACCATTTTTAAAAAGGAACCATTTTCAAAAAATCGGAACCATTTAAAAAATCAGAACCATTTTTTCGGTTCGAAACCATATTCTAAAAGGAACCATTTTTTTGGTTCGGAACCATTTTCAAAAAGGAACCATTTTTGAAAAATCGGAACCATTTTTTTCATTCGGAACCATTTTTCGGTTCAGAACCATTTTCAAAAAGGAACCATTTTCGAAAAATCGGAACCATTTTTGAAAATCGGGACCATTTTTTTCATTCGAAACAATTTTCAAAAATCGGAACCATTTTTTCGGTTCGAAACCATATTCTAAAAGGAACCATTTTTCGGTTCGGAACCATATTTAAAAAGGAACCATTTTCGAAAAATCAGAACCATTTTTAAAAATCGGAACCATTTTTTCATTCGGACCATTTTCAAAAATCGGAACCATTTTTTGGTTCAGAACCGTTTTAAAAAAGGAACCATTTAAAAAATTGGAACCATTTTTTCGGTTCGAAACCATATTCTAAAAGGGACCATTTTTTGGGTTCGAAACCATTTTCAAAAACGAACCATTTTTGAAAATCGGAGCCATTTTTACCAAATAATTATTCTCCAAAATATGAACCATTTTCAAAATAAGCGAAAATTTAAACATAAAAAAAGAAAAAGGAAAAAGTGAAACAGAAAAATGAAAACAAAAAAATAAAACCGAAAAAAGGAAACAGAAAAAGAAAACGGAAAACAAAACATAAAAACAAAACGGGAAAAGAAAACAAAAAGGAAAAAGAAAACAAAAAAAGAAAAAGGAAACGGAAACGGAAAAGAAAAAGAAAAAGGAAATGGAAAAAGAAAATAGAAAGATAAAAAGAAAACATAAAAAGAAAACGGAAAAGAAAAAGGAAACAAAAAAAGAAAACGGAAAAATAAAAAGAAAACAAAAAAGAAACAGAAACAGAAATGAAAACCGAAAACCCAAAACAGGAAACAAATAGAAGAATATAGAATGACATATGGACATAATAACGTTCGTGGCCTAGTGGCTGTGCTCCCTTCCCGCGCGTAGGAAGACATCCTCGGTTCGATCCCCGCCTCGTTTTCCTTTCTTTTCTGCTACTTGAGAAGTACTAATGGGCCGGCCCAAGGGCGAGTCCTAACTCCGACTCGCAGAAGACGATGAATAGGGTTTGCGCGACGAATAGTTCACGGTTTCAGGAATTCGAAATTTCGCCAGCTATGTCTTTTTTTTTTGTCGAGACAAGAATAATAGTATGATTAAAAGTCTGTTAACTGATCGGTCTCAACATTATGTAAATTTTTGGGTTTTGATTTTTTGACACTTGAAGAATATTGATTTTGAATTTTGGAAAGAAAAACGACCTACTAGTTGGTCGAGCTACGTTAGCAGTTTGTGGCAGGACAACCAAACAAACAAAACGGAGGTTGGTGCACGTGCCCGACACGGATGGACGGTGCGCCGCTGGTCGGTCCTGTGCCAGCGCAGCAACCGTCGGGTGGTCTCGCCCGCCGTGGCCACATCCGGCCCGTCCGTGGCCGGATCCGACGGCCACCGCCCGCCGCCAACGAGGCAGACGTACGTAACCGGCGTCTACGTCGACGACGGCGACGGCGTCGTGGGTTGGAGGGAACAACAGTGATGACCCGTATATTCAGCTTGCGCTAACGATCTTCTCAAAGAAAAGAGCTTTTTTTCTGCCGTGCGGGACGCTATCGTGCTTATACAGAGACAATTTTTATTTTTTTCTTCTTATAATACTCCCTCCGTTATTAAATATAAGATGTACAAGATGCACACACGCAAAAACACACAATTGCGTAGAAGGCTAATTTTGCCGGCATCGCATTCACCGAGCGCCATACTATTATAGATTAATAGAATCCGCGTCTTCGTACTTGTACATACTTGATGTTGGGTTACTCCACCCAGGGTTCACCATTTTGATTTGCTAAAACTTCCGCCCCTCTCAGAGATTCCCAATTGTCAAGAAATTAACGAAATTTCGAAGAAAATGTTCAAAAATATTTTTCGATTTCAAAATACGAAGTTTAAAATTATTTAGCAAAAATGTATGTATTGTTTAGATTCGAATACGTGAACAAGCAGACAACTGCTCGCACCCTACACCAATGCAATGAAGGTTGTTTGATGATGGAAACATCATTTCTTCCTAATAGAAGACTTACGTATGGGATTTTTTTGCAAATGTTACCAAAATATTCGGTCGATATTATGTTTTCCCGCCCCACACCGAGAACCGTTAATTTCGTGAAATCCGTCCGAAATTTCAACGAAATATTTTTCACCGACTCCACCTTCACCCCACTTGTCTTCTACCTTTAGCATATTCCGCATTCACTTACAGTGTCTTGTAAGATGTTACTTTATGTTTGGCATGCGGTGTCTCGGTATTGCTGCTTTTGACTATGTCACGATATCCACTACCAAGGTGTCATTCTCTACCATCATGTTGTTTTCTCAAATATTAACGAATTTTACACACCCTAGTATTTCTAACGTGCAACATAATCATTAATTAATGATGGCGGTTTTGACATGAGTGAGAAAGTTCCTTCAAACACAAAATAGTCTGCCACAATGACAATAACTCATCTACGACAAGTGGTCATTGGTGCCATGCCTGAACATGCCAGTATATACTGCCATTCTTTCTTAAATATATCTTCCATATACTAATTAATTATCTAGGCACAATAATACTTTTGTGTCTAGGAAAGGGAAGTGAGTGCCTGGAAGAGGTATATTTCAATCATGTGAATCAAAAGATCGCACCAAATTAAAATCCTCATTATGTTGGAAACGAAAGAGAGGTATATTCGTGATCAAGGAGTTCAAATATCACTGACCTGGAAGATGCTTGGTGCCTTGGTGGTGCAGCTAGCCCAGCTGTACAGAAAACGTCTTAAGTATAAGATAGGGGCAAGACAATCTTGCGAGGTTGCATATAAACGTAGAGCTAGAGGGCCGGGCAACCTTGAGACTTGACGGAGTAGCCTCTAAGTTAATTCAGATAGTGTGTGTATATATTCATTTGACATGAAAACTCATTTGACATGAAAACTCTGACTTGTACAGCAAAGCCAAGACAAGGTTGACGATACTACTATTCTTTTCGAAATTATTATCAAGAAAAAAAATTCTTATGCTTGTGTGTTCAACGGATCGGAAAGAACGAGGACAGAGAGGGAAACGTATAATATCATGTGATGGAAGATCGGTTGACTTTACTCGGATCTATAAATATTTGAGGACAGCTTGCTGATTATACTTCACATTAAACAGCTAGCATCTTACTGGATGGTGCTTAGCTAGCGGGTACATGTGATTGAGATGATGCTAGCAGAGAAAGACATTGCAATCAACTAGGCGTTGAAGGGAACGATTCCAAAGCAAGGAAGCCCCTCAGATCTGAGGGACATTACAATCAGCTAAGCTCATGTGTGTTGGGATAGCTTGGTGCTCCTCAGATCTGGATCGATCGATTCCATAACTTGCCTTGGAATCGATCTCGCCGATAGATAGGTATGTATGTACTTAGTTACAAGTTTATTGTCGAATTAGTTTCTTATCAGTCTTATCAGCTAAACAAATTTGTTTGGGAGGGAAACAAGTGTGTGTTTTCTCGCTTGTGGCATTGCTTTGATGTGCTGCTCGATAGAGTATCTTCGTCTAGTGAGACCGCGGCGAAGTTTAATTTGCTGATCGACATGCGTCGACTAGAGCTTGAAACCTGTATAGCTTCTATCATCTCTCCAAGAGTGATAGCTCTAATGAACCCTTCGAGCTTGCTTTGAATGTTTCTATATATACACATAGGAGGAGCCAGATTTACTGGAATGGCTGTACAGAAGTTCAGAATTACTATTGATTTTTGCTTGTTGAGCTAGCTAGCTGTGGCTCCGCCTCTGTATATACAGCTCCTGGATGTAGCTTCCCGACTTCTTTTGCGTTTGTTCCCTTTCTGTTTGTCTCACGTTTTGTCATAATTATGATGGCTATGTGCATTTCATGGATGGTGCATGCAAAGACAGAGAAAATATAACTTCTATTGCATAATCTAAATAAATGTTTTTTTGTGGTTTCCAGTGATTGAGAATGGATTTCCAAGCCAGTGGAACACACAACGTTCTGGAGCGGATCCTGCTTGATGAAAATGCAGAGCCGGTGAACTTGACATTATCACTTCTTGAAGATATCACAAATCGTTTCTCTCTCGATTGTCAAATTGGAAGTGGGGGATTTGCAGTGGTCTATAAGGTGCTGCAACGTTAGTAGAGCTTTCAACAACTTAATTCCAATTGTAGTCAATCTATAAACTAAACTACTTTGACACTGAGAATCTATGTTCTGTCGACAGGGAACCGTCGGAAAATTGAGGGTTGCTGTGAAGAAACTGACGAAAACGCATGAGTTGCCCGAGAGTAAATTCCACAAAGAAGTTGAGTGTCTGATGAAGGCCAAACACAGGAATATTGTACGTTTTTTAGGATATTGTGCTGAAACGCAAGGAAAAGTTCAAGATTGTGAGGGAAGATTTGTCATGGCAGATATGCGGAACTGGATGCTTTGTTTTGAGTATGTACCTAATGGTAGTCTCGAAAATTATATCACTGGTAGGATTATAACATGTATTCCCATTATTGTCCATTTCTTAATTACTACATTAAGTTTAATACATATCACGCATTTATTTACGTTACAGTATTTTCTCCATCTAATTATGTATGAAAATAATATACCTGTCTCCTCTTGTACAGATGCATCGAGTGGACTTGAATGGCAAGAACGTTTTGCGATAATCAGAGGAATATGTCATGGCTTACAATATCTACACAAGAACCGTATTCTACACTTAGACCTCAAGCCAGCTAATATTCTAATAGATGATCGAATGCAACCAAAGATTAGTGATTTTGGTCTATCGAGATGTCTCGACCTAGAGCAAACCCGTGTTACTACTATACACCTGTCTGGAACACTGTAAGCCAATCTATTAAAACATCTTCTTTTAGGTTTATCGTACATTATACTTATATTCATATATAGTAGCCAGATCTAATTTATGATATGTTCAAATAAATGGACATGACGTTTCGGGTCATGGGTGTAGATGCCCTCGTTGTGTAAAACATTTTAGAAACTTTTTAAATTGTCAAAAACAATAAGAAAAAAAATTGGATATACATCAGAAATTTTTGTGTTAGCCCAAAAAGTTTCACCGAGAAAAAAATACTTTTGAGCAAAAAAGAGAAAAAAAAGCCTCGTACAATATCATTTTGGAGCACCCGGATTTGTCTTTTTGTACATGTCATATAAATGTGTTTTTTCGTGAAACAAATATTAAGATTTTTTTGTCATTTTTAAATTTGATTTTTGAGCAGTGGGTGCATCTACACCCATGACCGATATGGATTTCCGTAAATAATTCTTAATTTATATGTTCTCGCAGGGGATATTTGGCTCTGAATTCTTTCGCGGAAAAGTCTCATTTGCCTCAGACATATATAGTCTTGGCATTGTAATCATGGAGATACTAACAGGAGAGAAAGACTATCCTGAAGTAGAGGATGTAAGGACAATCTAAGTGTTCATTCTAACTTCCAAGCTAAATTATACGTTATGAAATAGTCGTGCCACATTTCAATTGTTTTTTTTTCAAAACGTTTGGAGCATACAAAAACCACCTCTAGTGTTCGCTCCCAGCTAAAATATAGGTTTTGATAGAGTTGTCCCATTTATCAATTAGTTTTCCATTTTTTATTTTTGTAAAACCGCCTCTGGGTGTGATGACTGAGTTTTGTGGTTACACCAACACCCATGAGGATATAAATCATAGTGCTTTAGTATGAACTTTGTAGCATTAGGGGTCCATCTTCGAGAATGAACATTTGTAGACAAGTGTTACTTTTTCGGATGAAATCTTGCTTGATGTATATAGGATTTGAAACCTCCTATGGTATTTAATTCTCTATATGTGGTTCTGGTAAAACTTACATTGAGCCTAGTTTCATGAATTATTTGTTATCTAAATGAAAACTATGGCATACCTGCACCGAGTCCTTTAGGGAAAATGTCATGTGAATTTCGTTGCCACAACCAAATATGTACTAACGTCATGCTAAAATATATTTACTGAGATGAAGTAACTTGAACAAACAAGACGTGTAGTCAGCCTAACCTAACGAGATAGGCCAATGACACAAGCTAACCAGTCATTGCGTTGTGGTCCATATGTTTGTACGATTTCAACATATATGGTCTTCTCTATACTAGCTATATATAGTCCCATATCATCAGATTTTTTTATATATAACTAACTCACTTTGTAGGTCACGCAAAGTTGGATGAATCGATTAGAGGGTGACACACAGTTGGAACAAGTAAGAATATGCACCAAGATTGGGATAGAGTGCATGGAATCAGACCCAAAGAAAAGACCAGTTGCATGTCATATCATCGATATGCTTGATAAAACAACAAGTGCTGATGAAACTGGCACTAGCAGTTCATTAGTTGAACTGCAGGTAAATTTATTGAAGGAACAAACTGATCAAGAAAGTACTGGAGAGCTTGCTCGGAGCCTCAAGCTGGAGGATATCAACGAACAGCCTGAAACTGAAGATTTTGCAGAACGTCTTGGGAATGATCCCCAAGAAGTTGAAGAAAACACAGGTCATGTGTCACCATGGGAATCGGAAGATGAAGATAAAAAGGCAAACCCTAAAGGAACAAGCATTCCAAGCTCTAACTCTAGGGTGTTGGACAAGTTGAGCATTTTTAACATCTTTAGAAAAGATGCAGGTGTTAGTAAATTATTAAGGGGTGTGAAGATTTACACAAAGGGGGAAATCAAAAAAATCACAAGAAATTATTCAATGTTGATTGGTGAAGGAAACTTATTTAGTGTTTACAAAGGAAGTCTTCCTGACTTTATCATTGTGGCTGTCACGGCATCAGGTTTCGACCATACAGATGCAAAAGAAGAGTTTCTCAAGGTGCTGGAGATCCAAACACAGATGATCCACACGAACATTCTCAAGCTCATAGGATGCTGCCTGGAAGTACACGTTCCAACGTTACCCCTTCGGTATGTTGCTACTGTTCATGAATTTGTGCCTAATGGTGACCTCCGCAAACACCTGGACAACAATGAAAAAGTACTGTCTTGGGAAAGAAGGTATAACTACTCCTTTTCTCTCTCTTTCGCTCCTATGTTTTGGAGAAAATCTCTGAAACAGTGTAACATGACATTATATGTAAAAATATTGCAGGTACAATATAGTGAAGGGCATATGTTCTGCTCTTCAATACCTCCACCACGACTGCCCCAGATACATCTTGCACAGAGATATCAAACCAAGCAACATACTCCTGGATGAAAACTTCAACGCCAAGCTCAGCGACTTCAGCATATCAAGGGTCGGCCCGGAGAGTGGCATACCAATAAGGGCGCAGGCTCTTGGGACCACGTTGTACATGGATCCGCTGTGCATGATACATGGAGAAGTCACCTACCATCGCAGCTCCGACGTCTACAGCTTTGGGATCGTCTTGCTAGAGATTGCACATGGAAAGTATCACGCTGCCCTCTTTCGGAAACTGCACACAGCTCGACCAAAGACGTTCGTAGAGGACTTTGCTGACGAGAAGCTAGATGGCCAGTTTGACAAGGCGGAGATGGAGCGCGTCATCATCCTCGGCCTCCGATGTTCGGAACAAGATGTGAGCAAACGGCCTTCACTTGATGCTGAAACATTGCGATACCTCGAAAAAGGCGGAGAGTTGAGCGCTTCCACGATCCATGAAGATGAACCCCACCCTGCTATTGCCCCTGTCTAGCTACCTGTCCTCAGCAACCTAGATCTTAATAGCCACTTATCTTCGCTTTCACATCATCGAGACTTGTAATGGCTGAGCTTTGCTCTGTTCTCCCGGGCCTTTTCTCTTTCCTGTTATTTCCTACTCTAAATGGTAGTACTTGATGTTTCCGTTGTTTCTTTCCCGTTTCCTGCTGTAAATGATACTGGTCATTTCAGTTGTTGCTTAATGGCACAAATCTTTTCATCTGGACGGTTTTCCCATGACCCGTTTTGCTCTGTTTAAGTTAACATCCTGGACGTTGCCAATTTGTGTCTTTCAGCAGTCGTGGGTGTGCGGGCCAGGCGACGCCTTCGTGGAACCATCTTGATCTATCCGGGTTGTAGGTGCTAGGAGTTCCTCGCTACTGGACAGGGACCATGGATGTCGCTACTGGACAGATCGACCAGGATCATTTGTGGAAGATGTTTGTTATGCTCTCTCAGATCCGAAGATCAATATCTGAATTCGGATACAAGTTTGAAGAGGAGGGAGTGTTTGAGAGGAAAGTTCAGAGAACAGAGATACAAGAGCGAAAACAAGAGAGAGTTCAGGTGAGCAGATATTCGACGCCATCTCCTTTGGGATCTCCGCTATTTGAGGTCCCAGACCTTGGGGTCCAGCCTGGAGCTCAGCTGGCGCACGCGTCCGGTGCGCCTTGGCTCCACGGGTGTCGGCTTCGCTGCAGAGCGTGGCGATGCAGCATGTGGGGCCTCCTTGTTAGGCAAGCATGTCGAAGACGTGACATTCACCCCTCCTTCGGTGCCGGCTTGACCCCAAGCCGAAGCAAGAGAAAAACGCGAACGCAGCTGCAGTTCGTCTTCCCAGGTTGCCAGCGACTCCGGCATCGATGACCATTGCACCAGTACTTGGGTGCGCACGGTGGAGCCGCGCAGATACTGACGGCGTTGCAGTACCATCAGCGGTTCGTCCTCATGGTGATCAACGTTCTCAGGCGGTGGTGGAGGCGGCAGACGAACCTGAGCAGCGCTATCCGGTGGCTGGGCTCGACGCAGCAAGGACACGTGCACCACCGGATGGATCAAGGTCTTCTCGGGCAGCTGCAACTTGTATGAGACCTCCCCAACTCGCGCGACCACCTGAAATGGGCCAAAGTAACGAAAGGCAAGCTTGTGGCTCGCACGATCAGCCACTGAATTTTGCACATATGGCTGAACTTTGAGAAAAACCCAATCCCCGATGTCGAACTGCCGGTCACTGCGATGCTTGTCAGCCTTGTCCTTCATGATTTGCCTTGCTCGCATCAAATGTTGCTTCAGTAAGTCCTGCATCAGAGCTCGCTCCTTGAGCCAAGAAGCCAAGTCCGGCGACTGACAGACAGTTGTGTCGATGATGCCGAAATGCCGCGGTGGATGTCCATATAGAGCCTCAAACGGAGAAGTTTGTAACACCGAATGATACGAGGTGTTGTACCAAAACTCGGCCAGAGGTAACCAATGTCGCCATTGCCGGGGACACGCATGCACAAAACAGCGCAAATACGTTTCGAGGCACTGGTTAACTCTCTCCGTCTGGCCATCAGTCTGTGGATGTCGAGACGACTCATGGCTAGCTCAGTTCCCACCAATTTGAATAGCTCTCTCCACAGTCGGCTTGTGAAAATTGGGTCACGATCAGACACCATCACCTTTGGCAAACTATGCAACTTGAAAATGTTATCCACAAATGCCAGCGCCACTTGATAAGCTGAGAACGGATGGGATAAAGCCACAAAGTGAGCATAACGAGTGAGCTTATCCACGACTACCATAATGCAGTTGCAGTTCTTGGACCTTGGTAGCCCTTCCACGAAATCTAGTGTCACAGTATGCCAAGCACTGGGAGGCACCAACAACGGCTGCAACAACCCAGGGTATTTGACTCGCTCGTGCTTTGCTTGCTTGCAGATGGAGCACTGTTCGATATACTGCTCCACTGTCTTTTTCATACCAGGCCATGCAAAATTACGATGCAGGCGTTGGTAAGTGGCAGTGACTCCAGAATGTCCCCCAACCGCGCTATCATGAACAGAACGGAGTATTTCGTGTTGCAAGGCTTTATTAGCTCCCACCCAGATTTTACCTTCCTTGTAAATGAGTCCATCCCGAACCGAAAAGGCAGCTGCAGAAGCTTCTTTGTTACCAATCTTGGTTAACAACTCAGTGATACTGTCATCAGTGGCATAGCTTGCAGTCACCTGTGACAACCAACGGGGCACACTTGTGGTGACTACTGATAACTCCCATCCTTCCTCCTTGCGTGACAGAGCATCGGCAGCAGCGTTTTCACGGCCTGGTTTGTACACAATCTTGTAGCGCAGGCCAAGCAATTTTGTTAGAGCTTTGCGCTGCCAAGGTGTGTGCAACCGCTGTTCGTCGAGACTGGCCAAACTGCGGTGGTCAGATTGGATCAGAAACTCCTGAACCTGTAAGTAAGGGCGCCAATGGTCCACTGCTAACAGGATTGCCAAGAATTCCTTTTCATAAGCTGATAGCCCGACGTTTTTAGGCCCCAAAGCTCTGCTAAGATAAGCAATAGGATGGCCTTCTTGAGACAACACAGCTCCAACCCCACTATTGGACGCATCAGTTTCAACGACAAAAGGCTTGGTGAAGTCCGGAATAGCTAGCATAGGCGCTGTCACTAATGCTTGCTTCAACTTTTGGAAAGCTGCTTCAGTTTCCTCAGTCCACAAAAAAGGATGATCCTTCTTCAGAAGATCTGTCAGAGGACGACAGATTTGTCCAAAACCCTCTACGAACTTGCGGTAATAGCCGGCTAAACCCAGAATCCCGCGTAACAACTTCAAAGTGGTAGGGGTAGGCCAACTCACCACGCCAGCAATGTTTTTAGGATCAGGCATCACTCCAGCTGCACTGATTACATGCCCCAGATACAGCAGTTGACGTTGAGCGAAAGCACACTTACTTTTCTTCACTTTTAACTGATGAGCATCCAGCAGTTTAAGCACTTGGCGAAGCAATTGCACACGTTCCTCGAGAGTTCTGCTGTACACCAAGATGTCATCGATGAACACCAACACCCCTTTCCTCAGTAACGGTGCTAGGACGGTGTTCATAGTGTTTTGGAAAGTTGTCGGTGCTCCTGTCAATCCAAACGACATCACCTTGAATTCATAGTGACCATTGTATGTTTTGAACGCAGTTTTTACTTCATCTTCTGGTTTCATACGGATCTGGTGATACCCTGCTCGCAGATCCAGTCTAGTAAACCAGGTAGCTCCAGCTAGCTCATCGATCAACTCTTCAATGATAGGCAGGGGATAGCGGTTCTTCACTGTTCTCTGATTGAGATGCCTGTAGACAATGCAGAACCGCCAGGTCAGGTCCTTCTTGAGCACCAGCAGCACAGGCGAAGCAAAAGGACTGCAGCTGGGTCGAATAATTCCATGTTCCAACATCTTCTTTATTTGACTCTCAATTTCGTCTTTCTGGGCAGGGCTGTAGCAGTATGGACGCACATTGACTGGTTTAGCTCCTGGCACTAACGGGATCTCATGATCAAACTGCCTTGTTGGTGGTAAACCTTGAGATTCAGTAAACACTTCTTCAAACTCTGCCAATACCTCCTCAATTTCAGGTAAAACAATGCCAGTTTCCTTGACCAAATCCTCCACACTGTGAATCTCCACAATCTCTGAAACTCCAGTTTGCTGTAACAACTGCAACAAGGCTTGAGGTTCAATTTCTGGTAGCTGCCAATCTTCGACTGAACTCCTTGCAATAAAACCATCTTGCCGTTATCCCAGAACGCCAGGCGCTTGCCTACCCAATCAATACCCATAGGATTGTGAGACTGCAACCAATCCATGCCGATAATTACATCATATCCTCCAAGTGGTAGTACCTTGAGGTTGGACCTGAATGTTGCCCCTTGACACCACCATTCACAGCCTACTATTTCTGATCACAAGTAAGCAGTCCACCGTCAGCAATCTTGACCTGCACTGGTGAAATGGCCTTCACTGTGCCATTCAACTCTGCTGCTATTTGCGAACTGACAAAACAATGAGAACTGCCAGAGTCAATCAGCATCAACACTTGCTTCTTCTAAATTTGTCCCACCAGCCTGAAAGTACTGGGAGCTTCTACTCCAGCCATTGCGGCTTCGGAAATAGCATACGCTTGCCCTGTATCAGGTTCAGGAGGCTGCTCCTCCTCCAAAGGATCCAACCCCATCGCATCCAACAACTCCTGCACCACATGAAGCTGCACAGTAGCCGAGCACTTGTGAGCAGGTCCGCCCCATTTCTCGCCGCAGATGAAGCAGAGCCCGCGCGCGCGGCGATAATTCTTCAGCGCCGCCGCGCCATCGTCGCGCTTGCTAGAGAATTGCTCCCGCGATGCCTCCTGACCACGCTTGTCCTCAGACGAGCTTGATGAGCGTGGTGTCGAGCGTGCATTGGATGATGTCGGTGACACTGATCCCGCACGATCTCCGCCCCCACCGTACCAGACGGCGAGCGGTATGCCGTCTTGGGATACAAAGGAGGGTCCTGGCGCCGTGGTTCCCGCCTCTTCAAGATCTCGCAAGCTTCTTCCTGCAACAACGCGACGAGAAAGCAGCATCCAGATCCTTCGGTTGATGAACCAACACAACAACATGAATTTCGTCCTTCAACCCATCTACAAATCGCGAGGGAAACAACTCTGGATCCCACACACTCGAGTGAGCCTTAAGGGCGTGCATAACCTCCATAAACTCCTGCACATACTCCGGAACCATACCAGATTGTTTCAGGTGAAACAGCTGCCGAAGCAGTTTCTGGAACTCATCACGACCAAACTGATCACACAGTAAGCTACAGAGCTCTCCCCACTCCAATCTCTCGATCTCAAACCCGCAATTCTCCATCCAGAGAAGAGCAGGTCCAGTAAAATGCATCGTAGCAGTGTCCACCCAGTTCTCTGGCACCACACCACACACCCGAAAATAAAACTCGCACTGCTTCTTCCAGGATTTGGGTCTCTCGCCCGAGAATGCCAGAAAATTCAACTTCGGCCGAGGCACGAAATTGCCGGACGAACTCAAACTCCCACGATGTAAGAACCCACCCGACTCAGTGAAATTTTCAGGGATCGGCAACGTACCCTTGGCCGGAGGCGTCGCAAGGGGAGGACCCCCAATAGACAACCCCCGTCGCTGCTGGATCCCGTGGTGGCCACTTGGCCCGTGACCGCCGTCGCCGTGCACACCGCTCGCGTTGCCAGTGTCGGAGAACCCGGGCGCAACGCGCGACTGCAATGCCTCCGGATCCACACTCAGGATCGGGTTGAGCGCTACCCGTCCGAGCTGTTGCCGAAGCGTGTTGATGTCGGAGCGCATCTCCTGAAGTGCGCCATCGACCGAAGGCTTCCAAGCCACCATCTCCTTGAGAATCGACTGCGAGTCATCGACGGTAGTCTTCACCGATCCCACGGACACGGTCAGATCGCGGATCGCCTTCGCCAGATCTTCCATCTCCGCCGCCGTTACCCCAAATCGGTGCTGGCTCGTGATACCAAATGTTATGGTCAGAGTACCTCAACACGATCTACTCTCGGATCCGAAGATCAATATCTGAATTCGGATACAAGTTTGAGGAGGAGGGAGTGTTTGAGAGGAAAGTTCAGAGAACAGAGATACAAGAGCGAAAACAAGAGAGAGTTCAGGTAAGAAGATATTCGACGCCATCTCCTTTGGGATCTCCGCTATTTGAGGTCCCAGACCTTGGGGTCCATCCTGGAGCTCAGCTGGCGCACGCGTCCGGTGCGCCTTGGCTCCACGGGTGTCGGCTTCGCTGCAGAGCGTGGCGATGCAGCATGTGGGGCCTCCTTGTCAGGCAAGCATGTCGAAGACGTGACAATGTTGCTGACAAGAAGCTAGCTGGCAAGTTTGACAAGGCGCAGATGGAGCATGTCATTGTCCTGGGACTTCGATGCGCTAACCCAGTTGATGAGAAGCAACGACCATCGATGATTGGTGCAATGCAATTTCTAGACAAAGGCGGAGACTTGCGCCCTGCCTTGGCCCATTAAGTTGAACCTCACCCTGCTACTGTTCCTGCTCCCCCTCAGACTAGCCATAGTGGGAGTAACATAAGTAGTGACATAGATGCCACATAGGCAAAAAAGATGATGTGGCATACATTTAATGAAGAGAGAGACAAATGGAGTAACATAGGTAGTTACCGTAACATACGCTTCCCAATGTAAAATTAGTCTAGAAAGTAATAAATCAATCGCTCTATATTACCACACATATGATACTCCCACTATAGAGGTAGTAACATAGAGTAGTAACATGTGCATGCATGTTACTACTCTATGTTACTCTCCACTATGAGCAGTCTCAGCAACCTGGATCTTCTGAACAAGCTAGATAGCTATGCCTAACTGTCGTCAGCAACCTTGATTTTCTAGACACTTGTCGTTGCCCCACATCGTCCAGACTTTGTATCCTGGCTTAGCTCAATCTTCCCGGTCTTTAATTTTTTATTTCCAGCTGTAAATGGTACATTGGTACTTGCTATTTGTTTCTTTCCCTTTTCCTGTTGTCAATGGAACTGGTCATTTCCGCTGTTGTTTAATGAAAAGGGTCTAGATCCCGATTGGGAAAACAAATCGTTCCCCATGAGGGTAATAACGGTTTTCTAATTCTCAGCTAGCTGAGAACTAAGTTAATGCTCAGTCAACTGTACAGCCATCGTTTGGCAAAAAAAACTGTACAGCCATCTGATCTAATACGGAGAGTCGTGCGAATTTTTGTTTTTTTTGCTTTCCTGTTATTTTGCATGGGCTACTAACACATCCGGGCGGCCCATCAAAACGAAAGTTCAATAACTGCTTTTCGCTAGACAATTTTTTTTTTGCAACGGGCATTGCAAACTATTGAAGTTACTATTGCGATATCACAACGCTCGACTTTGGGTTAGACGAGATTATGGTTATCCTCACCCTCGGTGTTCCAGCACATGGAGATACTCTACTAACACAGACTAGAAAGTTCTACGGAGAAACAACCAGAAGAACAGATGAAGCCATCGAGTCAGCACATGCTGCTGCTCTCATTTATCTACAGAATGTGGAGATAGTGTTTTGTTGACCATGCTACTTTATAGGAGCTTAGTAAATGTAAACGTAGTTTCTTGTAAGCTGCTTGAGCAGAAGACTTTGAGACGCGATGCATTTTTCAAAAAGTATGTATCTCTTCCATGGCGGAACATATCCATCAAACAAGCCCTTGCCTCCCTTTGACGGTTAAAATGTAGATTTTGTTTTCCATCCAAACATGGCATCACCACCGGTTCTGCAGCCATGCCAGATAATGTATTATGTGAAGATCAGTCAACACCTACAAATCACGAAGTGATCGAGCCACCTTCTACTCTATCTGATGATGACATGATGGAAAATATTGTGCCTTCAAACGAGACCTTGAATCACTTTGACGGTGAAAATGTAGATTTTGTTTTCCGTCCAAACATGGCATCACCACCAGTTCTGCAGCCAATGCCAGATAATGTATTATGTGAAGATCAGTCAACACCTACAAATCATGAAGTGATCGAGCCACCTTCTACTCTATCTGATGATGACATGATCGAAAATATCGTGCCTTCAAACGAACCCTTGCATCCCTTTGAGGGTGACAATGTTGATTTTGTTTTCCATCCAAACATGGCATCACCACCGGTTCTATAGTCTATGCCAGATAATGTATTATGTGAAAATCAGTCAACGCCTACAGATCGCACCGTTGTAGCTGAGGTAATGAACAAGCATTACATTGATCTATTGGTTTTATTGTTTTATCTGATTGCTTATGATTGACACAATGCATCTCGGGTCTGGGATTACCTACCAGCTACTTGGGACTTCGATATCCGGTTCAACCCGGTGATTTGTCGAAAGGTTAATAGTTACCTTCGTACCATATCTTCTAGCTTAGAAATATTACTCTATACTAGCAAACATGCCCGTGCGTTGCCACGGGCGAACAAATTTCGACCTAATATGTAGATAATATATTACACTTCAAAATTTACACAAAAATAGATCAGCAAATCAAAAAGGTAATGTGAACTGGAACAACAAATTTCGACCTAATACGTAGATAATATATTACACTTTAAAATTTACACAAAAATAGATCAGCAAATCGAAAAGGTAAGGTGAACGGAACAACAGAGCACCCAAATCTTCTAAATAATTTCTTCATGGAGGCCGTCAAAATGACCTCACGACACACAACCATCCATGTGAATACATTTGTTAATCCGGACAAAGCACTTCGATTTGCCTTGTATAAAACATGTTACAAGAATCAATCAAATGGACCCAACCCATCAAATTCCAAACGGAACATTAATTGTGAGCTACAACAGTTTCCTTAAGAAACATACTTTCTTATAGCCAATTGATAACCTTATTTGCATAATCATTTACAACATGTTCCAGTAACAGCACCATTGTGCTGAGTACGAGCTAGGGCATCAACTAAACTATCTTTTGTGACACCTAAGTTGCTTCCCCAGTTGAAAAATCCTAGCTGTCTAGATGATTGAAAGGTGGAAATATACTGACCGACAGAGTAGGTAGTGTACATGCGTACCACTAAAATGATGTCTGTGTAGCCGTGCGCTAGCTTACAAAGCAGGCACGAATTGTATACTGACCTACTGGATGCATACTGTATTTTCGTCCGTGCGCTAGCTTGCTCTGCATCCAACAGAAGGCAGGCACGAATTTCTTCCTGAGCTACAGAGGGAGCAGCTACTGTCTCAAAACCGACTGAAAAGTAAGGAAAAAGAGAAGATAGGAAGGGCCGAAGGGGTTATAGAGAATTCAGCGGATCATAGTGCATGACTGTCGCGCCGCCGCCCAGCCGACCGCACCGGCACGATTGACCGGGGGACTGGAGTGAGCTCCACTGAGGCCGCAAGACTAAGCGCCCCAGCGACCAGGACGAGCTGCACCGCTGCCAAATCGAGCGGCCCGCCGTCGGATATAGCTCTCGATCAAACTTCACCTAGGTGAAGCAGTGCAGTACTTGAGTTAACATCACATCGCGGTGCAGTTCACACGAGATCAGAGATGAGAAGCCACATACAGTATAATAAAACGCAACGAATCGAATCTAGAATGAGCTAATATGTAGCTATGCAGTACCTCATATCACGAAACTGTGCAAACCACCCATGAGTTTAGAAAAAAAAAATCACCAATTCAATCGTACATGAGGCAATTCTAAGGGCTTATAAACCGAAAGTACCCAACAACACACAGCTAAAACAATGCACGGTTTCTTTTATGCAGTCCATTGCTGCGGTGCGGGGATGGTAATTTGGGATCCGACCTTCTTCGCATCTCGCATTTGCGCTCGAGTGTCACTGGTCAAACGCTACAGGAGGCAGGTCGAAGATGTGTGGATGGTGTCCTGCAGTGAGCCGGACGTGGGACATGCCATGCGGCGGCCGCAACGGACAGGGACCAGAGCATGCGGACGATGACCGGCGGCGTCGGAGGCTCGGAGCCCTACCGTCTGCGGATCTGGCGCCAATAGAGATCAGGGAGCGAGCTGGGCAGGAAGAACGTACTGTACGTGGCTGTGCTCCGATCGTGGGGAATATTTGAGGAGGAAGGGGCTGGGCCGGTGCGCTAGAGGCAGGGCCATCCCGGGCTGGCAGCGCCGGGACGATGGGGTAGCGAGGCCGGGGCAGGGCGGTGGAGGTGTGGGGTCCCCGGCGGCACGCGATGGAGGAGGGCCCCCGGCGGCGCGCGATGGAGGTGGGGATCCTCCCGGCGGCGCGCTTCCCTGAACCGCTGTCCGCTGCCTCCACTCACGACGTAGGTACGACCGGGTGGACTGGACCGGTCGTTTCACTTGGCGCGGTGGCAGAAGTTGTAATATCTTCCAACTCACGGGGGTAAAATTGGAAGTTTAAAAAATGTACCATCACCGTTATATTATATAGTAGAGATATCACTTGTGTCCGCACGTGTTTCCCTTCGGTGTTCAAAACAGGGCAGAAAATTGTCTCATGGAAACTTCTTCCCGACAAGTTCTATTTCTCGGCGATGGAACTTTTTCCAACAGATAGGTGCATTGATGGGTGCTCCACACGACGCGCAGTGCTAAATTTTGATATCTGCTTGTTCTACGGACCGATGCTATCCTCATCTATTCTATGTCTTTTTCTGCATATATTGTAACAACACAACATGTTAATGCGTTTGCACCAACGTGTGCAAAATACACGCACAACACTAGTGGAAACAGGGGCTTTGGTGGAGAGGGGTGTTGGGCTCTAGTCCCGGGCGTGGTTCAATCCCAGACTAGAGGAGGGAACTAGTACCGGGCCGGCTGCTCCGACGCTGCGCAGGTCGGGTCCCGGGTTGTAGGGCACCTCTAGTTCCGGGCCGTGATACCACTCGGGACCGAGGCAGTCAGCGGCAGGGTGGAGACAGGAGGGTGGACCTTTCGTCCCGGGCCGTGGTACAGCCCGGGACTAGAGGTCCCGCTATATCATCTCCCACCCCGGGCCAGCCACCATTTTTGAACTCTCAAGATCATCTCCATTGTTTCCTCTCTCAAGATCAAGTGTAGCCTCATTTTTTTCCAAGATTTGTCAAGATAGACGGCACCCATCTCTCCAAGGGTTAGCAACACTTGATCCTTTCACCCGGCGGCCGAAGTTTAACCATTTCCATACAAGTCTAGCTCATTTCATTTTTATAGTGCTACCTAGGTGTTTGATGAAATGCCTAATCTAGGTAGTTCATTTTTTTATGTATTTTGAGCTCAAATTAATTTATGGATTTTAGTGTCGTCTCGGTCCTCACCGCCGTCGATAGCCCCCGCCATCCCGTGACCGGCACCACCTCGGTGAGCCTCTTCTTTTATCTGTTATTTTACAAAATTACTTGTATGATTTGATTGCATAATTATTTTTCTTGTATAATTTTCTTATGTTTTTTATGTATAGTGTCATGGTTTTGATATCCGTCCCCGTCGTCCCTCGTCCGGTCTATGATTCGGATGTGGTATATTTTTATCACTATTTATTTTGTTTCGCGTTTATAACAATCATGCCGACCAAATTGACATAGATATATTTTTATTTAGGAGGTAGTTGAACCGGAAATTCCAGCCGACCCTATTGTAGAGTTTTTTATAAAAGAAAACAACGATTTGAAAGCAAAATTGAAGATAAGTGAAGATCTTCGTCTCCAATGCCTAGAAGAGAAGATGGTATTGGACTTGAAGATTGCCGACATCGTTGATGCTCACGGGGTCGAGCTTACCGACGTCGTCGCTGTTCACGAGATGAAGATGGATGCAATGCGCTTGAAGCTTAAAAAGATTAGAAAATATGTCATTAGTCAAGAGGCTTGGTATCATTATGATGTTGGTTCAATAGTTACCTTAGTTGCGATTCTGATCGCATTTGTTGTTGGATTTAAATTCTTTAGATAGTTGTATTCTAGTTTCAATTAATTTATGTTTTATGAGAACTATGTATTACATTTGGTCACTACTATACATTGGTTTTAATGTGATGAACTTGTATTAATGAATATGATATGTTTCCTATTATGTTGGTTTATCGTAATGGGTTTTAGCGGTGACTTGCAGATGAGTCATCCGTGGATGTGCGCTGACCGACGCTCTAAAGAGTACATGGATGGCGTGCAATCTTTTCTCAATGTGGCTAAGGATAACAAGGGGCCCAATGGTTTTATGTGTTGTCCATGCAAGAATTGTCGGAATGAGAAGGATTACCCTAACACAGACAGAATTCACCTCCACCTGATAACTTCTGGTTTCATGCCCGGCTATAATTGTTGGACCAAGCATGGAGAAAAGGGGGTTATGATGGAAGATAACGAAGAAGAAGAAGAGAACGATGACAACTACATGTACCCTGACTATGTTGGTAACCCAACAGGGGAAGCTGATGATGAAGAGGTACCAGATGATCCCATCATACATGATGATTTACGTGGGGTCATCGTTGATGCACATACCCTAGCAGAAACTACACTTGAGAAGTTGAAGTTGGAGCGCATGTTAGAGGATCACAAAACAAAGTTGTACCCAACTTGCGAAGATGGCAACACAAAGCTCGGTACCATACTGGAATTATTGCAATGGAAGGCAGCGAATGGTTTATCTGACAAGGGATTTGGGAGTTTACTGAAAATAGTGAAGGACAAGCTGCCGGCTGGTAACGAATTGCCCGAGAGTGCGTATGAAGCAAAGAAGATTATCTGCCCTCTAGGATTAGATGTGCAGAAGATACATGCATGCATTAATGACTGCATCCTCTACCGCAGTGAGAAGTATGAGAATTTGAATGAATGCCCGGTATGCAGTGCATTGCGGTATAAGATCAGAGCAGATGACCCTGCCGATGTTGAGAGCATGCCCGCCAGGAAGAAGGTTCCTGCCAAGGTTATGTGGTACGCTCCTATAATACCATGGTTGAAACGTTTGTTCAGAAACAAAGAGCATGCCAAGTTGTTGCGATGGCACAAAAAAGACCGCAAGAGCGACGAGATGTTGAGACACCCGGCTGATGGGTCGCAGTGGAGAAAAATTGATACAGAGTACAAGGAATTTGCACGTGACCCAAGGAACTTAATGTTTGGTCTTAGCACGGATGGATTTAATCCTTTTGGGGAGCAGAGTAGCAGTCATAGCACCTGGCCTGTGACTCTATGTATCTATAACCTTTCTCCTTGGTTGTGCATGAAGCGGAAGTTCATTATGATGCCAGTGCTCATCCAAGGCCCGAAGCAACCCGGTAACAACATTGATATCTACCTGAGGCCATTAGTTGATGAACTTTCACAGTTGTGGCGTGATGAAGGGGTACCTGTGTGGGATGAGTACAAACAAGCGGAATTTAACCTACGAGGGTTGTTGTTTGTAACCATCAATGATTGGCCTGCTCTTAGTAACATTTCAGGGCAGTCGAACAAGGGATACAATGCATGCACACACTGTTTAGATAGCACTGAAAGTATATATGTAGGTAACAAGAATGTGTACCCGGGTCATCGTCGATTTCTTACAACTCAGCATCCCCTAAGAAAGAAAAGCAAGCAGCAGCATTTCAAAGGTGAGGAAGATCGCCGGCCGAAGCCACCCCTCCAAAGTGGTGAACATATATGATGCGGTCAAGGATTTAGATGTAATCTTTGGAAAGGGTCCTGGCGGACAGTCTGTTCCGAATGACACTAACAACCACGTTCCCCTGTGGAAGAAGAAGTCTATATTTTGGGAACTACCCTATTGGAAAATCCTAAAGCTCCGCTCTTCAATCGATGTGATGCACGTGATGAAGAATGTTTGCGTGAACCTGCTAGGCTTCTTGGGCGTGTATGGGAAGGCAAAATATACTCCGGAAGCACAAGAGGACCAGCAACTTTTGAAAGACCCAAAGAACCTGCATCCAATGAGGACGGATAAAAGACGTCTACGTCCTGCTAGCTACGTTCTTACCAAAGAAGAGAAGGAGATATTTTTTGAAGTCCTGAGCAGTATGAAGGTCCCGTATGGCTTCTCGTTGAATATAAAGGGAATAATAAATATGGCAGAGAAAAAGTTCCAGAAAAAGTTCCAGAACCTGGTGGAGCAGGAGGCCGGTAGCTGGGCATTCCTCTCCACGCCGGGCTCGTGGGCATACGGCGGGATAGGCTCCCGCGGTTGCACCCAAGCACGCTCTGCCGAGCACGCTCGACCTCGTCCAGAAGGCGCTGCGGCGGGCGTGGCGGATCCATCTCGTGGAGACGATGCGTTCGTGGCTAGGAATGTTGGATTAGGGTTTACCCCATCGGCGACAATATATAAAGACCTCCAGGGCAGCGCTGGGGGAGGACACGTGCCCAGGGCAACGCTGGGGGAGGACACGTGTCGTGACCGCAAAGCCCGCCTTTAGTCCCGGCTGGTGTTACCAACCGGGACTAAAGAAGCACACGGATCGTGTGTTTCTTTCAAGCGCTTGTGAGACGTTGGATCAGGGGTGTGTTTCTTTTGAGGGATTGTGAGCTGTTGGATCAGCAGTATCACGACCACTTCGTGAGCCACATGACCCGGTTGGTGTTACCAACCGGGACTAAAGAAGCACACGTACCCTATATAGCCCCCCTCCTCAGACAGGTTACTCACTCACACAAAACATTCCAGCGTCACTCGGAGAGGCATCTTTGGGCAACCAGCGGCAAGACGTCTCTGATGACCTGCGACCATTCCAAACGGTTGCAGATCATCAGAGATGTCTTGCCGGCCGGTTGTAGATCATCAGAGACGTCTTACCGCTGCTTGGATCGAAGTGGCGCTCAAACACAAAACATTCGGGTTCCCTAGCTATAACCCATTTCTTCTAGGTGGAAACTCCCATTTCGTGTATTAACCCATTTCTTCTAGGTGGAACTCTCATTTCATGAAATTCCGCCCTTCAAAGTGACCACTGACCCAAGTCTCAAGTTATATGCAGACCCTTGTCCATGGTTACGGAGCGATCAGAAGAAAGGGTCTCACAAAAAGAAAAAGCGAAGACTAAATAGGGATGTTGTTCATGATGTGTAATAATTTATTAAACTTTTATATAATTTATAGTCTGGAGGACAAGACAGACATGTCAATGAAATCAAGCGTATGGCGGTGGCGGAATGTAGTACTTAATTTATAAATTTTTGATGTAGCATCAAACTTTGTGATGTGAAATGATCCACTGCGCATGTAGTACTTGATTTATAAATTTTTGAATTGATTTTAAATTAAGCGTATGTAGTACTTAATTTAAAACCAAGCGCATGTGATACTTCATTTTAAACCAAAACAGAAAACAGGAAAATGAAAGCAATTTTTACTTAATTTAGACAAGTAAATCAAAAGATATAAAAAAAGTAAGAAACCAGAAAATTAAAAAAAATTAACCTCTAGTACCGGGCCGTGCGACCACCCGGTACTACAGGTCCACTGGGCTTGGCGCGCAAATTTTCGCGGCCCTGAGGGACCTCTAGTACCGGGTGGTAACACGGCCCGGTACTAGAGGGTCTCTAGTACCGGGTGGAGCCACGGCCCGGTACTAGAGGCCTTTTTGGCGCTACTTCTAGTGGCTCGGGCCGAAAATTTGCCCAAGTCCAGCAAATCGACGCTCCGCCTCCGGGCTCCAGACGACGCCGCCCCCTGCGCCGCCAGGCTGCCGGATTTCGTCCCCGCGCCGCTGCCGCCCTCACCGTGGGTCGCCGTCCTGCTCCTGCTCCGGGCGCGGCCGTCCCCGCTCTTCCCCCGAGCAAGATCGTCGTCCCCGAGCAAGCAAAGCTCGCCCCGACCCACGGTGAGCTCGTCCCCCCCGACCAACTACTCTCTCCCTCTCTCAGATCTAGCGCGCGGCGGCGGCGGACCCTAACCACGGGGCCGGCGCCGGAGTTGGCAAACAAGAACAGATTTTTAGGGCCTAAGGGCCGATTTCATTATAATTAGGCCACAACGGCCGATTACATTGGGGGGGGAGGCCATTGATAAGGCCATTACATTGGAGGGGGGAGGGTCGCCGGTGCCGGTGCCGCCTAGTCGTCGAGGATGTAGAAGGGCGGCGGGGTCCAGAGATGCTCCGGTGGCGCCTGCTGCTGCGGTGGCGCCTCCTGCTCCTGCTCCGGTGGCGCCTCCCAGCTCCCGCCGGTAAAGACCCAGGACTGGCCAACGAGGCCGGTAGGCAGAGGAGGCGGCGGCGGAAGGTCCTGCTCCTGCTCGCGTTCCATGGCGTAGTGCCACGGCTCGACCTCGTCCGGGTCGTACTCCTGCTGCTGCAGTGGCGGCGGCGGCGGCGGCGGCATCAGGGCCGCGGCCGCGGTCCTCACCTTCTCCCACCTCTTGATCTCGTCCTCGACGAGGGTGCGGTTGGAGGCCTCGTAGGCGGCCTGCATCTCCGGGTCGTCGTCGTCCTCGGGGACCTCCTCCTCGAACCACAGCGCGTCGGGCAGCGCTGGGTAGGCGGATTGGACGGCGCGGGGCGCCGGGGCGAAGTAGGAGTGGCGGCGGTCCTCGTGCTCGTCCTTGAGCCACTGCTCCCAGTGAGGGGAGTCCGCCGCGTAGGCGGGGTCGTTGCGGAGCGCCGGAGGGAGGAGGCGGCGCCGGCGCGCGATCTCCCTGTCCAGTTGCCTCCCAGGGAGCGGGACCGCCGGCACCGGAATCCTCTGCGGGTTCAGGTGCCAGCCCTCGGGGAGGTGGACGTCGTCCACTCCAGCGTGGCGGCGTTGTCCCAGTGCCACTGGCACTCCGGCTCCGGCACGTAGCGCCGGCGCCGGATCCTCCTCCCTCCAGCGGTGGTGGTGGTGGTTCGTGGCGGCGCGTCGGGTGCGTGGGCGACCCGCACCGGTGGCGCGGTCCTCCGCACGCCCTCGGAACGACGCCCAAGGCCGCCGGCGGTGGAGGCGGTGGAGAAGCGCGGCGACGGTTGGAGGACTCGCCGGTCTCGTTCTTCGGGGACTTCCCGAACCAGCGCGACATGGCGGCGAGGGCACTGGACGGGCGGAGGGGAACCGTGGGAGCGGAGCGGAGTGGAGTGTCCACATCCGCACGGGCGCGTCCCTTTTTAAAGACCAGGACCGTCGGGAGGGGAACCGTCGGGTGGGCCAGCGCCCGAGTCGCTGGCAAGTGGGCCAGGAGCATTGACTCCGGGTGGGCGGGGGCTGTTGGTGCTCCGCATTGACCACGGGGGGTGAAGGCGAGGCGGCCGGGTGGGAACACGAGGCGGGGAGGTGAAGACGAGGCGGGGCGGGAACACGAGGCAGGGCGGCGGGGTCAGAACTGGGTCGCTGGCAGGTGGGCCAGCATTGACCACGCGTGGCCAGTGGGCGGTCACACGTGGCGGTGGGGCGGGTAGGCGCTGGCAGGTGGGCCAGCGATGACCACGGTGGCCACCTTTGACCAGGTTCTGGCCCAAATTTGGGCTGGGCTGGGATTGGGACAGCAGCCTATGTTTTTTTTGAAAGATTTTTTGTTGCATATTTGTATAGTTCCCTCCTTTGAATTATTGTACTAATGCTATTATTGTTTTATCTTTTTTTTGTATTAGTTAAACAATGGATGTCGATGCTCCCTTCGTAACGAGAGAAGGGGAAGAAGAGATACTTTCCTACATTTTGGAACCCGGTGAATTTCGGCATCCCGCGGAAGGAGCTGAAGATGAGGACTCGGAAATTGGTGGACCCACGCCGTCTGGCGAGGTATATTAAGCCTATGTTGAGCAGATGCAATAACTGATTTGTGCATATATATGTATTCACACATGTTTCATATTTTTAGACCTCCGCATCGAACCAATCCACTAAACGAGGCCATGCCCAAGGGATGGGCAAAGATGAGCATCTCACAATTGACGAGGTGAATGCAACTACTGGCCAACCACTGGCACCCGTGCCGAACGCAGTTAAGTTTGTGCATCAATGCGGAGTCACTGTCAGGGACAACGTTTATATCAGCACTCAGGAATGGATTAAGCCAAAGTTAGAGGGAGTTAGTTACGTCGACAAGAGAACCAAAGATGTGCTTTGGAACAAGCTCATTGCACATTTCACCCTACCGGTCTTGGAAGATGAGGTGAAGACAAAAAAAATGACGGACAAAGTCAAGCATTTCGCTCTTAAGAAGATGGCTCAACAATTCAATAACTACAAGAACAAATTATTCCGTGAGTGGGAAGAAGATGGGAAACTTCCGGATTTCACCGGCACACGAGAGAGGCAGCGGCCTCACTGGCCTGCATTTCTGGAGTACAAGAAATCAGAACGAGCTAAGAAAAGGTCGCAAACGAATAAGAATAATGCAGCGAAAAAGAAGTATCACCATAAGATGGGGCCAGGTGGCTACCGAGTTGCCGAGCCTAAGTGGGAAAAAATTGAGTCCGAGTTGCGTGCAAAAGGGCTCACCCCGGTCACAGAGGAATGGGACAGAAGGATAAGGAATTGGCTACTTGCGCATGGAGGGGAGTATGACATGGAAACAGGGGAGTTAATAATTGATGAAAGCAAAGTAGTCAACGGAGCCCAAAAAAAATTATTGACTTAATTGCCAAGTCTAAAGAGGGAAAGTTTATTTCCGACAGAGAGAAGGACGAGCTGTCAGAGGCCCTCGGGACCAAAGAAAAAGGAGGATCAACACGAGGCTTAGGAGAAGTGCCGTGGATTGAAGGGTTTCCCGAGGACCGTGCCTCTTATAGAAGCCGATTGAGAGCAAAGAGGAGGAAGGAGCAGCAGGAATCAGACCGGTTGATGATCTTAGAAAGAAATCATGACCAGATGGTTGCTCTCTATAAGGAGCAGCAGAAGCAAATAGATCAAATGCGCGAGCAAGGGGCGCCAACTCTTCAGCTGGAACAAGCGAGTCAAGGCGGCCCATCGCATCGCAGAAGCAGCGTGGCTTCCTCGGTTATGGTCGGTGATGATGAGACAAGTTACCCCGTGGATTATATCACGGAGAAAACAACTTGTGAGCTGCATGTCCCAGTATTTAACTTATCCATGAAGGCGGCGGACGGCTATGCATTCTCCATTGACTCTACAGCATCGTGGCTTGGCAATGCCATTCCAGATGGATTTGCTCGTGTCGGCGTGGATCAAGTTGTACAAGGATATGAATCACTGAACCTTGAGTTCCCAAGAGCTGATGATGAGTCGGTGCTAGGGGACGTCGTGGGTGGTCTAATTCTATGGCGGAAGAAATACATCAAGTTTGAAGGCTGGGCGCCAAGGCCACCATCGTCTCCGCCAATTCACGATTCACCACCTGATGACGATGAAGGGGACGACAACCATCAGTCGCCTCCGCATCAGTCGTCTCCGCCGCCGCGTGCGCCGACTCCACCGCCGCGTGAGCCGACTCCACCGCCGCGTGAGCCGACTCCACGCTGCAGCCCACTCCGCCGCCGCATGAGCCGACTCCGCCGCCGCATGAGCCGACTCCTGAGCCCCGACATAGGAAGGGCGCCACTTCGTCGTCCATGGGATTCGGGCGAGACCCCCGACGTTCGCCCCTCCCAAAAGTACCCAAAAGCCTTGACGACCTCAGAGCTTGCGACATGACTAAAGAGCAATTGGATGCGTGGGTGGATGCAGACACAAAAAGACAGCTTGCACGGAAAAAGCCCGAGGAAAAGCAAACATTTACTGCAAAGGAAAACAAGTGGGCTATTGGATTCATCACGGAACCATCGCAATATGAGAAAAATAAGCCAGATAACTATTTACGAGCTCTGAGTAAAAGTAGTAGCTCTCCCAAGACGAGAAGTAGTAGTGCCAGAGGGAAAAGAGACGTTGCCCAGCTCGGACAACAGGCAAACCAGTCGATAGCCCCGCTCGTAGTTATACCCAGTGGTCATGGCTCCGTGACGGACCTAATTCCTACTTTATCCTTGAAGAAGGACTTTGCTGCAGATGCTGGTATTACTCTTGCTCAACTGGACAACGAAAATCTCTTTCCGTCTGATGTAGATGATTCATGGAAATGGAAATGGGGGAGGTCCCTGCTGCGAGGTGATCAGATAAAGTGTCTACCGACATGTATGCGACAACTCCATAGTTGGTACATGAAAACCACAAAGGAATTTGATGACTTTTTGATCTGTGTGAAAGTTACAAAAAATCATTTCGCGGGTGAAGACATGTTCACAATTCAGCTCGAAGAACTCTGGTACTTATACAACCTTGACTCCCTCGACTTGGCTCTCGTCGGTGCCTACTGTCTGTAAGTGATTCAATTCATTTATTTCCAAAAAAGATAAAGTCTTTAGCTCTCAGCTCGTTCATTGCCATCGCTAATTATGCTCACTACGGTATTATGCAGAATGAAGAGTGATGAATGTGGTAGAAAGGGCATCTATGGCTTTGGGTTCGTTAACCCAGTACGAGTTAATGCAAGGACACTAAAAAACCACGTGAAGGACACGGAGAAGAACTTGCTAAATGCCCTAATGAAGCAACATTTCAACACGGAGATAATGTTTCCTTACTTCTTCAGGTAAGAGAGTGTTACTCGCTTGTACAAATTAAGTGTAACTGATGAGTTACTGACGTGTATATAATCATGCGCAGCGATCATTACATTCTGCTAGTCATTGAAGTTGATAGATCAAGAGTTCAAGTCTACGACTCATTGGACTGGCCTGAGGAGAGGTACCAAAGCATTCTAGATACGCTCCAAAGGTAATTTCAAACATTATCGCACTATATCAGTCTCTCTTATTGATTTCAGAGATATCAAGCAACTAATAACTCATTTATTCTTTTTTTTCCGGCAGGGTTTGGAAACAATTCAAAGCGAGGACAAAGGGTTCAGGTTCATTTGAAGAACAGCTGACTTTTGTTCACCCACAGGTAGGTAGTACGGTCTAGCTAGGTTCGCGCATCTCTTTATTTATAGTTTTCAATACCACTATATGTTGACTATGATTTGATTGAATTCTATTCTCGTAAAGTGGATCGAGAGGCAACCACAGGGGACCAATTTCTGTGGATATTTCGTTTGCGAGTGGATTCGTCGTTCGGTCACTGAGCGGGACCCAAAGAAATTTTTAGACGTACGTGAACAATCATATTCATCAATTGATCTCCAGTGTCATTCATAATTTTTGATAGTCATGATTAATATTCGTATTGATCTCCTTCTTTTATAGGCAGAGCCATTGCGCGAGAGTATGCCACTAAAGAAGCGCTTTCAAGCACTAGCAGAGGAACTTGCGGGGTTTCTGCTCAGCGAAGTCATACCTACAAAAGGAACATACAATGGAGAATAGCGGTGAAGTCCCGGTTATGATCTCCCGTGTAACCGAATAGACGGGCTCTAGTCCCGGTTATGATCTCCACACACGTGTAATCGAATAGACGGGCTCTAGTCCCGGTTATGAGCACCTCCATGTAACCGGATAGACGTGAACATATTTTTATTTATGAACATTTTGATATGTTATATGTAGTTTCTGTTTTTAATTAATTAAACGCATATTTTTTTGCACCATTTCAATATTAAATTGGGAGGAAAAACAAAAAATTACAGGCTGCCACGTGTGAGGTCCTTGGTCCCGGGTCGTATGACCAATCGGGACTAGAGGTCCTCCACCACGCCCGCGCCTCGGCGGCCACGTGGGAGCCTGTTGTTCCGGGTCGTAACGGACCCGGTACTAGAGGGGGGGCCTCTAGTGTCGCCTTGCTAGTCCCGGGTGGACACCCGGTACTAGAGGCCCTTACGACCCGGGACCAGTGGCCCTGTTTCCACTAGTGCAATTATAGTTTTTCCACATGTCTTGTGTTAACATTATAGAATATATATATTAACACGGAAGTTGGAGAATCGTACGCCAAGACACACCACTAAATCTATTAATATACTTAAAGCCAGGCACTAGTTGCATTTTGTCTAAAAGAGTAGTTTAGAGAGGTCAGTTCCTCCCCGTCCCGTGCGTGGGGCTGACATGTGGTTGACCTTATCTAACAATTGTTGAAAAACATGCTACATATCCTCATGGAGCCGAATTGTTTTTTGCCAATCGGGCTTTAGACCCTTTCCATTAAACAACAAGGGAAATGACCAGTACCATTTACAGAAGAAAACGATGCTCAAAAGAAAAATTTACAGCAGAAAACAGGAATGAAACGGAGGAAATAGCAAGTCACATTTACAGCAGGAAACGAGAAAGGGAAAACACCAGGAGAATAGAGTTAAGCCAGGATATAAGTCTCGACGATCGATGTGAAGGCGTGAAGAAGTGATAATTTGTAGGCCAAGCATAGAGATTATTTCTAATCTGAAGTCTATCGATATCGCTTCCTCTTCGATGCTCTCCTGGTCTTGGACCCGTCGCCTATTTTGGACGCAGGTCCCATTTCAGTTGTTGGCTTCGAAACAGTAAACGTTGCAAGACCATGCGCCGAGCACCAGGACCTCGTAAATTCCGTCTCCTCAGGTTCAAAAAAGAAACAAAGAACCGCTAGCACTGGTACAAGTTCTGCCACATTTGAAAGCTCTAAGTAGGTACAAGCTTTGTCACCCTCAGTCTTCGACAAGAAGTGAGGTACGAAGCCACATGACAGCTGTAGAATTGGCCAGGCCCTTAAGGTTGCGTTCTTCGAGCTGTACTCAGCAGCTGAAATAGAGCATTCAAATCACAAATAGCTAACCTGTTCTGGAAACCTCTCTGTTAATTCGGACGAGAGGTTTTTCTTAGCACAAGGCTGAAACCCATCGCCTATGCAGCATAACGGCTCTTGACGGAAACGCCTAAGGGCATTGGTAGCCAGGTTGAACGCGCGTTCCCGAAGAGCTGGTTCAGGTCGAAAAAACTCGACTTGTGTCGATATTTGAGATAGTTCTCCCGATGCAACATCAGCCATGGGCTTGAATTGTGGCTCAAGTGACTCCAAACATTTATTGCAAATCCCAACTATGTCTGTGCTTTCTGATAGCCGTAGAATCAAATGTAGTCCTGTAGTTCCCGAAGAGCTGGTTGCCAACCGGGACTAAAGGACTACACATTTAGTCCCGGTTGGTGTTACCAACCCGGACTACTCCACAATCTACCTCATTTTTCCCGTGCTCGCGTCATATCACACACTTTTTGGTGCCGACGATTGGCGGCGCCTACCCAACAATTATGCCCAGCACTACCCTGCTTTGGTTGTCGCTTTCGCCGTCATTTGGAATATGTCGCTGCTACATGGATCTGGCGGTGTCAACAGGTTACGCATCCACTGCCACCGTTGCTACCGCATGCCGTCTGACCTCCTCCTCTGTCTCGTCTAGCACTAGTAGAAAATGGTGTTTAGTCCCGGTTGGTAAGTGCCTCTAGTCCCGGTTATACAAATGGGACTACCAAATCGTGACTAAAGGGGGACCTTTAGTCCCAGCTCCACATAGCCACCAACCGGGACTAAAGGACTACACCTTTAGTCCCGGTTGGTGTTACCAACCCGGACTAAAGGACTCCAGAGAATTATTTTTTTGGTCTAAGGTCAGGATTTCACGTGGCTCATTCGGTCACCCATCCTAATTTCCTACTAATTATACACTTAGCCACACTTCAAGCACGTTTAACTTTTGAGTTCCTTCTAAATTAGCTTTCAAATGAGAAGTTAGAACTTACTGATATTAGTATCATATCAATCGTATTAACCCCTGAGTCATGATGTTATAATTTTTTATTGTTTAATTTTTCAAAATTTATTTGAATAAATAACATTGATTATGTAATAATATTTAATATGGAATAATTCATATCTTTAAATCCGTAAATCGAAATTTGACAAATAAAACGTCTAAATCGATTAGAAAAATGAGAGGAATTCAAATATGTCATCCATATCATATTTTGCATCACATAAACATCGATAAACTTGCTATGAAAAAAAACCTCTAGCATAGAGCCAAATGATCAAGTTATGGCAATTCTCACGGCATAGTTTGTGATAAAGTTCTCATATTCTACAAATAGGTGTATCTTGGTATAGAAAGCAATGGTTCCGAAGGAATTTTTCAAATTATTTTTATAAATATCATTTTTGTAACGCCCACTTTTGGGAAGCCAGAAAAACACAGTTGTTAGAGAGCCAAAAATCAGGGCCAACAAAAACTTTTTGAAAATGCTTCACTAATGCTTATGTTCACTTCCCATTGCTTTGTTGGACTTTGTGTGCTTTGTGGTTTGTGTTTGTTAACACCTAATAGTAACCTTGTGAGCACAACCTACTTAAACCTTACCCCTTGTGATCAAGCCATGACAAGAGAACTCACCACCTTCATCTACCACCTTATTTTGGGCAAACACTTTTAAAGATGTTTTGGTTTTAGCAACAACTCAAAGGCCAAGTTCTTGAGAAAAACAAAAGGTGTTTTCCTAAACTATTTATGAAAATTATCATGGAGGTAATCATCTCCTACCTATTTTCAACCAAGTTGCTTTTACAAGTGTTTCAAAAACTCCATCTTACTTCCTGTTTTGCAAAGACTATGAGTGGGGACTATACTACCCCTATACTTTACCCTATCTGTATTCTTTTTGAAAGTATCAAGAATTGAGTTGAACCACTTTCCAAATCATATTGTCATGATCTTGCTTGATCACCAACTCACAAAAACACTTGGGAAATTGATTTGTAAACACAATTGTTTGAGTGAACTTGTTGCCATGTTGTGACTTGCTAGAGGTGTGATCATTTCCTATGTTTATCTTGGAATGATTATACTTGTTTGTTTGTGAGTGTGTGTGGACCAGAATATTTTGAAACCTACAAATAACAGGACTATATAAAAAGGATCAGATTCAAATCCTATCTTAAGATATCTTCCTAGCTATTAAAATCTTCCAACTTTGGAGATGTGCCATTGTGGCAAATCTTGCTCTTCTCATCAATGCACCATCAGGGATCTCATATTCCATATATATACTTTCCATCCAAGCTATGAAAGTGTATTATGATACTCCCTAGCATCTCATTTCAAAGCCCTTTTGATGACATTCCAAATTAGTGGTTATATCCCTCTTATATTGGCAACCTTTCTAAAACCACTCCCAATTCTTTTTGAGCTCAGCCAAAATTTCCTTGCCCATACTCATGACTTATATTTCACATCTATTATGGCCAATGTTCTTGCCTTGGCCATTAAACCCCTTTTCTCACCAAGTATTGGTGCCTACTAAAAAGCCTCTTGTTTTCCTTGTTTTCAGAAGAAATCTCAAATATTTTTTTAAAGGAGTTATTTACTAAAAATAACTTACGTGATCCATATTATATAACCTCTCATCTCAATTCAAAAATATTTGTTTTGGAAACATTTTCTTATTTATTATAATTTATTTTCAAAAAGGTCAGGAATGGATTTTAAAATATTTTGTGAATAAAGTATTTCCAAAATTCTTAGAAAAATTACCCAACATTCCTATGGTCTTATGTGAGCCCTTTATTCAAAAATATTTGCAAATATTAATTCATAATCTTGAAAAACCTTGACAAAACCTTCTCTGGACCTGTCTTCATTTCTGATAAAAGATTGCATTTTTGGGAGCTCACCTTTATCTTTATTTTGGTTATTTTGGATAAAAACAACATGGATCTCTTCTAATCTATATTTTCTATCTAAAAAATAAATCTTGTTTCATTTGGAGCTAGTGTTCCTAGATATCCATGATCCTATTCTGAGCTAGTCAAAACAGTGACCCTAAATCTATTATTTTATAGCCTTTTGGCATTTTTATTTTAACACTCAACTTACCCCTTTTGGAAATGCACCACCATCCCATCCATCCTTGACATATTTTATCTCATCCTAAAGTTTTGTTTGAGTTTTTCATGCTTTAAAAATTCTTATTGCATGATGGTTTTAATGCCACCTTAATAACAGCTTTTCTGAATCTGTTATTTTATTCCCTTTTTGTCTTCATGAAAAACCATCGAAATATTTTTGTGCATAGGATATTTTGGGTTATTTGTGATCCCCACAGATAGTACTACACCCTTCAACCTTCCTCCTTAATCCCTTTAGTAATTTGACCTCTTGTCCTTGATGGTTTTGATGCCACCATAACAATAAGGGCTGGAAACTGTTAGAACATTCAGTTCTAACCAGCATGAGCCAGTGCTCAAATTATTTTTTTAAATTATTAAAAAGGTGTTTCTAAAACTTTGGAGGATGTACTTCAAGTCCCTGCTTTGCTCCAAAAATTTCGAGCACATTAGGGCCGTCAATTCTTCTGTTACCTTGGACACAAAATGTCAGTTTTCTGGGACTTAGAAAATCCTAAGTCTGAATTTCCGCTACTCGTTTTCTGAATCCGTTTTAGTTCATTCAAAAATTCGTTCGAATCTCGTTTAAACGTCAACAAAAATCCATCCAAACACCTGCAATCAAACCCCTACACCTTGAACCGACCCTAGCTGCACCCGGAACCTGTCACGTGAGGAGAACGTCTAGGCCGAGACATGCCCTCCGTGCACACCCGGGCTTGGCCTCGCGAGTGTGCTGCACCACGGCCATGTCCACCTCGCCACGGTGCTCTGCACCCCTCCTAACCCTATCCCGGGAATCCCGCGCACGCGAGCCTGCCTGTAACGGGCAGGAGAAGCTCGAGGGACGATCATGGCCTTGCTGCTGTCACCCTCGGGGCTCTCCCTCTGCGCCATCATCACTCGTAGACCACCCCTGATACCGCCCAGCTCGCCAATCATTTTCCCGTGCACCACCCGCCTCTGTCTATGCACGCTGTGCACCGTGGACCGGCACCCTCGTGGATTTAAGGCCACAGCTCCCGTCCCGCACTCGCTCCTTGCCCATTCGACGCACACACCGCCCCTATGCCACCCCGAGGACGAGAGAGAGCTCTCTCGTGCTCTAGCTCGTTGGAGCTCGAGTTTTCTTCGTCTCGGACTGCCGCCTTGTTGAGAACGTTGCCGTCGATGCAGGCTTCCATTCCTCTCCATTTTGGCATCCTCGCGTGTCCCTCTCTGAGATATAACTCCCTGACATCCTCTCTTGTTTTAGGGAAGCCGGAGCTGATGCAGCCGTGTCGTGCCCGACACGGACGTCATCGACCTCGCCGTCGTTTGGGAGCTCGCCGTCAAGAACCGCTGCTACCCTCGTCATCCCCAAGCTCTCCGCATCCTCCTCGACCATATGTTCGCGGCATGCAGCAGCCGTAGGTGAGCCACACACACATGACACCATTGCTGGACCTTCTGCTGGTTATTTGCGTCCTGGAGAAGAAGATGAACCAGCACCGTTGATCTCCAGATCAACGTCTCCCTTTTGAACCCTCTGGATCTAATCCTGGCCGTCCAAAGCTGATCCAACTGCAGCTTACCTCTTCACTCATGCGCGCACCGCAGCAGGCCGGCCCACCACTGTGCTGCTCGGATCCACTCAGATCTGGCCCATCTAATGTTTTTCTCTGTTAATTTTTCTTTTTCTGCGAATGGCTGTTTCTGGTCTGTTAGTTTAAATAGAAATAAAATGGTTAAACGTGAAATTTGTGCAATCCAGAAATCACAGTGGTAAAGAAATGAGTTTAGAACCTTGTCCAACTTGAATATCTGAAAAATATTAATTTGTGTGTCCTTGAAAAATGTTGTTCTCTCACTGGTCAAAATCAATGTTTTGTGCATAGCTTAAGTTTTAGTGATCTAAAAATTGTTAATCAAATTGTTTTGGAAACTACTTGTCAGTAGCTTTCACTAGAAATTTGTCTCATGTCATTTCGATGCCTAGAACAAATGTTACATTCATGACTAGATTATACCAGTGAGCATTTTGTGCATTTTTTATAATTTCTGTGAATAAATTTTGGAGCAAACTCAATTTTTTTAGTTTCTAATAATAGCATAGAACTAAATCCTAAGTTTTCATGTTTGTTTGCTTAACAGAACTCTCTAGGTGTATTTTATAGTGAATGTGCTGTTTCTGCCTCTAATAAAAAGAAAAGAATTTAATTGCCTTGTTAATAAAAATGTGTTTTATGCTTGTTAATGATTGTATTGGTACTGTTGCTTGCATGTTGTTGTTGTTTGGTATGTTAATATATGTTTGTACTGTTAGTGGCTTGTGTTAGGATTGTTTTGAGCTTAACTAGTGTTGCTGGAGTTGTGTTAGTGGTTTTCCAATTAATTAATCATGCTTGTGTTGCTTGATAATTTAGACAAGATAAATAATCTTTTTAGCTAAGTTTTAGCTACTGGTTAATTAGGATTGTTAATTTTGCTTAGCCTTGCCTGTGAATAGTAAACCCTAAAAGTTGCTTAATCACTACTTGAACCCTATCTTTATAAAATGAGTAGTGTGGTGATTGCCAAATTGGTCTGTTAGATATTAATCTTGCCTCTTGATTTTTGCTTGTTATTTATGCTTGATGTTTGCTTTGTTTGGAATGCCTTGCTATATGTTGATTGTGTTCTTCTATGTCTGTGATGCTAGAAAATCGAGAGGAGGATTTATCAGCTGAGGGTTTCTGTGGAGATTGTATTGATCATCAAGTCCAGGACAAACCACTGAGCAAGGCAAGCCATCTCAGAAAACTTGCACCCTTCACCTATTTTGTTTTTACCATGCTATGCATATTTTCTTGCATGATATATATACTTGTTATACACCCCAGTTCTGGTATATACTCCAGACCGTAGCAAAAACTGTAGGAAACCCTACCCCAACCACCCTCTTACTAGTTCAAGAAAGCATAAAATTTTAGGATGGGCACCCTTGTGTTGTTTTTGGAAAAACAAAAGTGATTTACGAAAACCCTCTTGGGAAGGTGGTACCTTGCCCAATTGGTGGTATGGACATGAGGATTTTCGAAGAAGTGTTTTTCTAAAAACGACACATAACCTAGTCTTCGCTGGACAACCATACCGTACAACCACATTACTCCAAAATGGGCACGCGGCTTGACTGAAGCTTGTTTGTGTTAGTATGGGATTTTACCTCAAATGTCGCTAGGAGTGGGGTGACGGGACATACGAAGTGTGGGACTGTTATGATTAACTTTCGCCACCGGTTGCAATCATTGGGTTTCCTGACGTGGCGGTGTGATGTTGGGAGTTTGAGAAAGTAAAGGTATTGGAATGTTATGGCCAACACACTCGGTGCCAGGGAGAATAAACCCAATCGAAGAGGTATATCTTGTACTAGCATCGACATAGTGGAAGTTAGGATTAGTCATCTGATGAGTACATGCTGTCTCGAACAGTTCGTGATTAAATCACGACGGATGTACTAGATCTTGTGGTGAAAGTGTACACACTCTACAGAGTTAAAACTATTCGAATAGCTGCGTCCGCGGTCATGGATAGTTGAAACGCCATGTATCTAGCATTGTGTCGAAGTTTTCAAAAAAAAATGGTGTTTTGTTGGAAAGCAATTGAGTACTTGGATGTACTGGATGAACGGGAAAGATAGTACCTTTGAGGTACGGAGTTGTGTTTTGAAGGAAAACCTAGAAGTGCCTTAGTCCCAAGAAGTTATGCAATGAAAAAAACCTTTTTGGAAAAGTTTTTGATAAAACCCTCAATGATGAGTGTCATCTGCGAGAGGAAAACTATTTTTTTTAATATATCTTTTGAAGTATCTTTTTCAACAAAGTTATAGAGATGACAGCAACCATGGTAAATCTTCCATTTACCGTGGATAGTGAGCCCTAATTATAGCCTTCCTACCACAGCCTCAAACATCAGACTTGCATCTATTAGCTTGTTTTTCGGTAGAGCTTGCGAGTACATTCAAACGTACTCATATTGGTTTCGTCTGGCTATTGTCTTAGCCAGACTTCAAGAAGGAGGAGTATACTAAAGAAGAGGAGTTCGTTGACGTCTGTGCGAACTAGGCCGTCTCCCAGTCAGCGCTGCCTGTAGGGTTATGGCAAATGACTTGGGCTCCACGTTGTTTGGTGATTCCACTACAAGTACCTATTGAAGAGTATTACTTCAATCAAGTAAGTATATTTATTCGTATTTATGGATGTTCTTTTGATACAAGTTTGATTGTGCTCAGCGACACACTGATCATGGGATCGCTAATGTTGTAGGCACAAGGGAATTTCGGACAGCTAGTCCGGGGTCCCCACAGACTTGTATCAGAGTCATCCTAACTGTAGGAGACCTTAGTTAGCATGGACGTTAGTTAGAAGGAAAATATTTTTGGTAAAAACCTATTACTACTAAAAATATATTTTTCTCTAGGGAAGTCCCACAAATGGCTCCCACTCTTCTCACCTCCTCAAAATATTTCTAAACCTTACCTCTCTAATTTTAAAGGTTCAAAAAAAAGTTTGGTCTGAATTATAAGTGTTTGATAGTTTGGTCTGAATTTTTTTTAAAATCATTTTAAGGTATACAACTAGTGGTTATATCACAGAAACATCAATATTTTTAGAAAATTTGACCTCTTTCGATGAATAGTCATGATGGTCATTTTGACCGTTTTTTGAAAAAAATCAAATAAAGTGAAAAAGCCTCAAAAAAAGATATCCTCTAACATGGAGTCATTTTATGTTTACTAGTTGCTATGAAAACTGATAAACTTGATTTTTGACAATTTTTTCAAGAAAAATCTTCACAAAAAGTTCTATCATGTATTAACATCTATAAGTTTCAAGTCAAACGACAAGTTAGGGCAATTCCCACGGCATAATTTGTGATAAAGTTCTCATATTCGACAAATAAGTGTATCTTGGTATATGAAGCAATGGTTCCGAAGGGAGTTTTCAAATTATTTTTATAAATATCATTTTCCTTTTTCTAAGTGCCAAAAAAGATTTTTTGTGTGAACCAAGTACAAAATATTAGTCCACATTTGATGGACAATCACCAAATATTAGAAATTTTCTTGATTTCTATCTAATTTCGCCTAGTCAAATGAGTTTATGCTAATTTTCCGAAAGTAATCCAAATTTGAACTACAGGTGTTTGATAGTTTGGTCCGAATTTTTTTTAAAAAAATCATTTTAAGGTACACAACTAGTGGTTATATCACATAAATATCGATAGTTTTAGAAAATTTGACCTCTTTCGATGAGAGTCATGGTGGCCATTTTACCGCTTTTTTAAAAATCAAATAAAGTGAAAAAACCTCAAAAAAAGATATGGTGCAAAATGACACCCATCTAATTTCACAAAGAGTAATCCATATTTTATGAATAATCGCTAAGTATTAAGTATTAGGAGTTTATTGATTTCTACCTAATTTCGCCTAGTTATTGAGTTTATGCCGATTTTTCAAAAGTAATTTCGCCTAGTTAAATGAGTTTTTGTGATGCAAAAGATGATATAGTTGTCATATTTGGATTCCTCTCATTTTTATAATCAATTTAGACATTTTATTTGTTAAATTTTGATTTACGGATTTAAAGATATGAATTATTCCATGTTAAATGAAAAATAGAAAAAAATAAAAAATGCCGACTGCTTTAGTCCGGGTTGGTGTCTCCAACCGTGACTAAAGGTCTACCTTTAGTCTCGGTTGGAGATACCGACCGGGACTAAAAGGGCACGCAGCGGCCCCACCCGGTCGCAACCACCAACCGGGACTAAAGGTCCTGTTTGACCCGGGACTAATGCTTGCGGCGGCCCTAGCCGTTGGAACTAGGACTAATGCTCACATTAGTCCCGAACCCAAACGCGGCCGAGACTAAAGATCCGAACGGAAGGTTGTTTTTCTACTAGTGTAGGCCAGTCAGCAGTTCTCTTTCGACAGTCGAGGCTCATCAACTTTCTAGACACACAACTCTTGTTTTCTACGTTTACAAGCGCAACTGAATGCCCCTCACCCGACGAGGATGTTATAAAATTGAAAGGAAGAAGAACAAGGATCATCGAAGGATGTAGGATCATTTGATGAGAGTCCAAATATTTTCTGACAAGCTCAAGGATGAAGAAGGAGGTGTTCATGTGTCTTGCGTATGGTATGAGGAAGTAAGATGACTACTTCATGTGCAAGAGACACTACACCAGAATGGTTGGTTTCTCACCCGTTCAGAAATGCATTGCTACTTTTAGGGTTCTTACATATGGAGCTACTACAGAAACACAAGAGGACTACCTACGCATGGCCAAATCTACATACACTGACAGAATGTACAAGTTTTGCGGAAAGGTGGTGGCAATGTTTTGACCAATCTATATAAGATCACCTAATGAAATAGACATAGCTCGGATGCTGGCACTGGCACTGGCACAAGACACGGAGAGAATTTCCTAGGATAATTGGAAGTATCAATCGCATGCATTATTGGGACTCAAAGATTTATCATTTTGTTTTTGAAGGGTTGTATAAGTAGTCATATTGGAGAGTGCGGTCGTATACTTGAGGTTGTGGCAGATTATGACATGTGGATCTGGCACACTTTTTTTTATCGTGGCGAGATCTCACAATAATATCAACATGTTGTAACGCTCTCCGGTGTTTGCAAGACTTGATCCATGCTCATGTGTGCAACTATGAATGAAATCTAACTTGCACTTGATTCACAAAACTCGACGCGCGTGCGATGCGTGGTGAGACAGACGGCGGAGGAGGCGTAACCTGCTATTATTCTCACTCTCACTCACGTAGTGAGGGTAGAAGAGATGCCCTTATAAGCATGTCAAACTCTCTCCGCACTAGCAATGTGAAACTACATCTAGTCCCTCCCATTTGTTGTTCACACAATGCAAACAAGCTGAACGGGTCTTTGATATTTTAGGATTTGTTTTACGTCATTGTTATGGATATGTGTGTATCACCCTATTCGTAATATATAAGCCATTCACAATAGTAGCATGGTTATAAATAATAATATTATGTAATATAAACCGAACAAACAAACATTATTCTCAGAATAATCGAATAACCGTATTGAAACAAACAAGATTTGGAAATAATATTTTTTCTCAAGGAGAGAACATGGTATCAGTTTTTAAGATATGAACAAGTTCTAAATGTAGATGTTGAGGCAGGATGCTGACGACAAGCATAACAATTTTTATTCCATTCGCTAGCTACATGCATCATCACCCCATCCTTCTATTTTCCTAAGCTTTATGTTGTTTCTGCATCGAGTCACAAATATGATCAACCTAAAAGGTATCTAGAGCATTGCACTTATGACCAATAAGAAATACATCAAAAGACATGTATGGCACTCATAACCGAGCTAGACTTTGTAAACTTTTTCTTTTCTGCCAGATACTTAGTGCAGTTTCTCTTCCAGTGTCATGTTTCTTTGCAAAAGAAACACTCGGCACCAGGATGTGCTCCAGTCTGGGACTTCATAAGCTTGTCAGTCCCACTAGCACCCTTGAACTTGCCTTTTTTGTTGGGCATGACCTTCTTTTTGAAGTTGATGGTTTTATTTACCCTCACCACATGATTGACGTCCTTCTGGATTCCACTCTCAGCAGTTTTGAGCATGACGAACAATTCATCCATACTCTTATCCATCCCATTCATTTTGTAGTTCGTGACGAAGCTACTATAGCTCGGAGGGAGGGAATCGAGGATAAGACGAGTGCCCAACTTTTTGGGGATCGGACAGTTCAGTGTGTCCAACTTTTGCATGTACCCAGACAATCTGAGCACATGCTGACTAACCGAGCTACCCTCGGTCATCTTGCAAGCGAACAAGGCTTTGCGTATCTCATACCTTTCCGTCCTCGCTCGCTTGATGTGTGTCTCCTCTTCCGTAGAGCCGCCGAGCGGTGTGGTTTTTACGATGCCGGTGTCATCTTCTCTAGAACGGGCGAGCTTCTTGGGATTGACGATTCCGGTCTCATGTTTCATAGGGCGGGCGAGCTGCATGGGGATGACGATGCCGGTCTCATCTTCTCTAGAGCGGGCGAGCTTCGTGGGGTTGACCATGCCGGTCTCATGTTCCGTCGTAGAGCGGACGGAATGCGTGGGGTTGACGATGCTGGTCCCATGCTCCGCAGTAGAGCGAGCGGGCTGCGTGGGGTTGACGATGCCGGTCTCATGCTCCGCAGTAGAGCGAGCGGGCTGCATGGGGTTGACGATGCCGGTCTTATCTTCGGCCGTAAAGCGGGCAGGCTGAGACATGGGGTTCATGATGGAGCGGGCGAGCTGCGTGGTGGGGTTGATGATGCCGGTCTCATGTTCCGCCGTAAAGCGGGCAGGCTGAGACATGGGGTTGATGATGCCGGTCTCATGTTCCGCCGTAAAGCGGGCAGGCTGAGACATGGGGTTGACGATGCCGGTCTCATGTTCCGTGGAGTGGCTGAGCTGTGTTGGGTTGACGATGTCGTCGGGGACTTCCGTAGATCCGCCGAGCTGCGGAGTGTTGGTGCTGATGATGCCGGTCTCATATTCCGTCGAGGATTGTGCTTTGTTCTCTCATGGAACATCTGATTCTTAGTAAGGTAAATAGTACTCTGACTGTCACAAAACAGGTTAATGCAAGTATCATCTCCACAAAGCTCAGCAAACAAACCTTTCAGCCAAACCGATTCTTTACATGCTTCAGCAATAGCCATGTACTCTGCTTCAGTGGTAGACTGGGCAACAACGGATTGCAACGTTGCCCTCCAACTCACGGCACAACCATCAAGCGTGAACACATAATCTGTGAGGGATCTCCTCTTATCCAAATCGGCAGCAAAATCTGAATCCACATAGTCTGCGAGTCCCTCATCAGTCTTGCCGAACTTGAGGCAAGCATTGGATGTGCCACGAAGGTACCTGAAAATCCACTGAACAGCCTTCCAATGTTCTTTACCAGGATTAGCCATATATCTACTAACCAAACTCATAGCATATGATAAATCTGGACGTGAGCACTGGACATGCAGATCGACTACAGCTTAGCCCACAGTGCCGCTGCGGTTTTCTCCTGGAGTACTTCTTGCAGAATATCATTAGATAGATGAAGTTGAATAAGAGACAAAGCCTTACGGTCTTTCCGCTTCTCAGCTTCGCTCCATGTCGCCTGCGCCTTGTCGCCGAATTTATCTAGCGCCTCGTCAAGATCATTGGACTGTGCGAGGATCGCACGCATCTTGACCTGCCACAACGAAAATCTCGTCTTGTAGTCTAGCGCCGGTAGATCAAACTTCATCGATGCCATCGCGAAACCCTAATCTGAAAACATATCTGAAACAGGGCTCTGATACCAGTTGTTATAAACGATAGCAAAGAAACGATGAAGTGCGGAATGATCAAACCAATGGGGACACGAGATTTTAACGTGGAAAACCCCTCCAACAATGGAGGAGAAAAAACCACGGGCACCAGCCAGCAAATCTTCACTATAATCGGGTGAGGTTACAAACGCCGGGGATTTACACAATGCGACTTATCCCAACCGGCGGCTTACAAGAGGTATATATGGTGGCATAAAACCCTAGGTCGGCTGCAGTCCGACCCGGAAACTCTGGGCGCTCCGCTCTCCTTCGTCACAAGTTGGCCTTCATCAGTATAGACGAATTTGGATCACCATAAAACAACAGCGTAGGGATGGCACCCGCAGGATATGGGTAAGGGTGGAGCCGGCACCCCATACCCTTACCCGTCACCCGTACCCATACCCTTGTGCGGGTACAACTTTTTCTCATACCCTTCACCCGACAGGGTAAAGGGTTACCCGCGGGTAAAAATAGCCTCGTTTGCAACACAATAGATTGAGTAGAAAATAGTCATAAAAAACATCGTATAATCATATAACTTTAACCAGCATATAATTTTTTTTCCATTAACAACACATATACTTATAAACATCAACACTTGCGCATAAATAACACATGTAAACAACAACATTTTTTAATGATAAACATCAGCACATAGTCATAAAACAGCAACACGTAGTCATACACATTGAAATTTTGACCGTATGCAAGGCCACAAAATAATCATTACAATAATGTTTTGACACTATAACATAGGTTATTATTCGGAGACCCACTTGTCAGTTGTCACATATTTAGAAGGGTACATGGGTACGCAGGTATGGGTTATACAAACCCATACCCGTACCCTCTCCACCCAATGGGTAGAAGATTTCCCCATTTACATACCCATGGGTATTTTTTTCTCCCAAACCCTTACTCTAACAGGGTTTTTACCCGCAGGGTATGCGGGTAATGGGTACAATTGACATCCCTACCCCAGCGACGAGCCCAATAGATCAAAAGTTGTCGGCGCACCCCAATAGAACGTCCGGCAACCCCGCTTCGCGCCTTGTTTCCAGGGAGGCAAGTGGGCGCGTCGGCAACTGCGACAACGCATATCACATAAGATCCTGACGCGCGGGACCAATGTGTTAGCGACACCGGATGGTCTATTTAACTTTCCCCTCCCCCAGTCCATTTTCATTCTCCCGCCAGTTGCCTCCCCGCCCACCTCCTTCCCGCCTTACCCACCTTGGGCGATCCACGTCCGCCGCTGATTTCTCACCTCATGCACAATCGTGGCGCTGCTCGTGGCGTTGCTGGACGAGGTGGCGGTGCTCAAGGTGGCGCTGCTCGAGGTGGCGCCAAAGGTTATTTCGTCCCTCGCAAGTCCCGCGCGCGGTCGGCAGATATGTTGGATGCAGCGTGGCTGGAGGAGCAGCAACATCGATCGGCCGCCACCATTGGCAGGAAAGGACGGCGCGTGAGCGCGGCGGCCAGGTAGCAGTAGAACAATCTTGTGACCATGTTGCTTGTGTTCAGCAGCGCGTCGGCACAAGAAAGGGAGCACCAACGCGCTTGGGGGTGCATCGCCGTCGAACCAAGCGTACTTTGTTTGCGGTGGCGCCACTCCACGTTCAGGGCCACAGATCTCGCCCGGGTTCGGTGAGAGCGGCCGCTCTGAGTTACCGAACATCGACGTCCACATCAACCTCAACCAAGTGTTTACCGACTCGCCGGTCCTGCAAAGGAGGCGGCCACAGCCAAGCGTTGATGGGAGCGGCCGTCAATGCCTCTTTGGGAGTGGCCACGACGTTGCCGGCAACAGCGATGGGAATGTGCCCACATGTTCGATGGAAAGCCGACCGGCGCGGACGAAGATATGGTATGAAATCGACGCCCCTTGCATCATTCATCTTATGTTCATGACATGAAACCGACGTGTGCATCCTTCTTTTGCAATAGATTGACTAATCGGAAGTGTTGTGTGGCATGATCCGTGATGGCACGGCCAGGATCGGCGCCCCAGAAGAAGAAGAAGAAGAAGAAGAAGAAGAAGAAGAAGAAGAAGAAGAAGAAGAAGAAGAAGAAGAAGAAGAAGAAGAAGAGGAAGAGGAAGAAGAAGAAGAAGAAGAAGAAGAAGAAGAAGAGGACGAAGAGGATCAGGAGGGCAACAGTGAGGGGGGAGACGGCTATGCTGAGGGGGAAGACCGTGAGGTCAACACCGAGGTCGACGCGGAGGTGGACGTGCACGACGTGGAGACCGGGAAGATCCGTAACACGAGGAAGAAAGGCACTAAAGGCAAGAGGTGCAAGACCAGGAAGGACAAGTGCCTAGTTGATGTATGGAATCTTGTGACCAATGACTCATCGTCGACTCCAACCAAACCTTCGGCCGGTATTGGAGGAGGGTGGAAGAACAATTCCACGAGATGATGATATATGGTGACTATGCCAAGGTCCGAATGGATCACAATTGGAATGCCATATCGCATAGGCGGAGGAACATCCAAGCCGAATGCAACAAGTTCCACGGTGACCTCGAGCAAATCAAGAGAAGAAAAGTGAGCGCGGCAATACCGGTGGCTGACGAGTTGCAAGACGCTCTACGGTTATTTTGAGAGAACAACGAAGACAAGGACTTCAAGTTCATGCATTGTTTTGTGAAGCTTGAAAACAACAAGAAGTGGGAGCAAACCCGTATCGATCTCAACGGCAGCCACAGTGCCCTTTAGCCAAATGACCCAGCGTTCCCTGCGTCGGAGGGACGCCCTGTTGAAAACAAGAAGGCCAAGGCCGACAAGAACGGCGCATCATCGCAGCGTCCGTGCAAGCGTCCATTGACAAGTTCCTCACCGAGGTCACAACAATGTCGAAGCAAAATGCAAGCACATTCGCTGACAGTTGGTTGTCTTTGATGAGCAAGAATGACGAGAAGATCGCCGTGGAGAAGGAGAAGGTCTCCGTCGAGAAGGAGAGGCTCGCCGTTGAGAAGGAGAAGCTGCAGGCAGCTATAATGCAAGCCGACACGGCAAGAATCCAGGCGATATCGGAGGCGTCACAATCCGTAGTACGGAAGATGAAAAACGACTCCAAGATTTTGACCGCCGATCTCTCCGCCTACACACCACCGGTGAGGGCTTGGTTTGTGCTGCCTCAGCAGCGCATCTTGCGTGAGATGGGTCTTCTGCCGCCGGATCCAATGCCGATGGCCACGATGGGGGAGCCAAGGATGAGCAAGACGCCCTCCGAGACGGAGCCAACGCCGCGCCATGCTGGCAAGACGCCGAGACACTGGAGGAGCCAGAGGAGGTGATGACGATCTATTGATTCCCATGCATTCGACGTCTTGTAATATGATCGCCAGACCTAGCGATGCTTTTGGGTGTGCGAACTTGACCGACGCTATTCGAACTTGACCATCGCATCGTTTTTATTTGAATTGATCGATATTCTATTGGGAGACGTCTATTGGGAGCGACCGGTGGGGCGAGCCGCTCCCAATAGGGTGGCAACGTGTGCCGACTCCTAATAGCACTTGTCTGGCACCGTTGTCGGACGCTTTATTGGGCGCGCAAGTGGAGTTGCTCTTACCCTTTCTTCCTCCTCGGGTCCCTTGGTCGTCCCCAATCTCACGGACGAACTCTGGCCCGGCCGGCGACGACCACCTTGACGGGTTCCTCCGCTGGTCGCCTCCCGCTTCCTCTCTCTCGGCAAGTGCCCCCCCCCCCCCCCCCCACCCCACCCCCTCCCTGGAAAAGTTACCTAGTTAAGTATACTTTATCGGGCATATATATATGCTGCAGATGTTTGCATCACAAGTTCTCCCCAACTGAATAATTAACCATTTATGTACACAAACACTTTCAATATTTTTTGCTTACTGGTTTAGTAGGTGTATTCAGTATATTCACCAATGCTCCTTGTCGAATTTGTAAGCATGATTTTGTTCCCAATGAAAGTTGGTAATATGAAGTCCTGGTGGTGAAAATCGCTAATTCATTTTGTGAACTTTGTTTTCACCTCATGGATTTGTTTGGTTGCTCTTGAAATCAGCTCAGAGGACTAAGAGTGTAAGAGAGAACCCTAGATTTATTCATTGTTAGTGGATTACCCATTTATTTTTGGCTGAGAGTTGTGGCCTTTTTTTGCAGAGAATCAGTGGCTTGTGAAGTGACATATCCTTTGGTAAGCTAATCAAGTCATGTTTGTTAATTGTTATAACGCCAGTTTTCAGATTTCATATGGTTTGTTCACACATAACTGCTGTATTGATACACCTCAATCTTCCATCAAACTAGATAACTATAATTATGCACTAAACTATTCGGGTGTATGACATATCTTTTCCCGGTGGCTGGTATTTTTGTCCATCATTAGGAGCCATCTACAATATATCACACAGCAGGAGGCAACTAATTACCATGGAAAGGATGTTCAAGGAAAACTTATCTTCATGGCCCTAGATGTCGGTGTCCAAATACAACAGCAGAACCAAGATAATCTTATTTTATAAATTGCTCTATTATTCCCGCCCAATTAGCCTATTCCTTCTATCATTTTGTATGATCCTCAATTGTACTCAGGATCCATAGTTCATGGTATAAATACATGGCCTCGACAACAACGTTTGACCAGCAAAATGCCAAATGTAGCAACTCCCTTGAGTATGACGGCCAATACCTAACTCGGAACTGCAGACATTCCTCCCTATGACTACGTACAATGGTATTTTTCCTTTTTAATGTATCTCCCTGCTTTGTTGCATGCACATGATAGGCTGCAATATTTTTTTATTGTTGGAATTTAAATGTGATTGCCCTCTGGTTAGTGTTTTTTAATCCAATGTACTAATTTTTTAAATCAAATGTACTGTAGCTTTGCTGATTGCACTTTGCGTCCGATCTTAGAACTCCTCATTTTGATAATGTTGCTTGGCTATCAACTTTGGATCAAAATGGCCATTGGTAAGATGTACAGGTCTTAATTATGAGTATATGACAGTCATCACACTAAGAGCAGTAAAAGCAATATTAATTTATTCTTTGCCGTTAAGCAGTAACACAGGCAGTTCTACAGGATACTTCCGTGCTAATTTTAGGTGGGATGTTTCGCTCAGAGTGCACAACAGCAATATAGTTGTCAATAAGAATAACTGTGAATCTAATCAGCACCGGGTCGATACAGGCATAGGACATTAGTTCTCTTAATTTTGGATAAGTTACTGTTACCTGATGAATTCTGAAGGCAAATCTCACAGAAAAAGCAATATATACTCCAGAGCTAGATCCTTGTTCAGAGGTCCCATGTACAATATTTGCCAATTTGACAGAGGCAAATTTTATCCGCAGTGACCAAGGGAAATGGGTTACTGAAATGATATAAGGAAAAATGACTTCATGTATTTACAGGCTGCTATTACATATTTCCAAAGTATATTTGCTGGTACTTATAAGATAACTTGTAATGTAGCACTAAGTACTCAAACCTGCAGAGTAATAGTCTGATACTGCAGGTTTTACGGTAGTCGTCGGTTTCTTAGCTAGAGTGGGGTTGTCGCTTCGTGAGTTGCTGGTTTTAGGTGTTGCCCTTTGTGGTTGTGTTGCCTCTTGTTGTTGGTGTTTGTTGTTTGGTTTTCGCCCGGTTTCTTCCACTAATAAACCGGGCACCTTTCTTCTGAATAAATGGTTGGGGCAAAGCTTTTGCCCCACAGTTCTAAAAAAAATATAGTCCGATACTGAAAATTATACATCACTTACCTTACTAATAAGATTGTTGTCAACCATCCAGTCGGTAGGAATCTTAAACTCCTCCTGACTTAGAAATGCCAATCAAATTTTCAGTACTTAATATAATTCTACAGATTAATTTCTTACAGTAAGGCCATACTATTCAGATACTGTTATCATTTTCTTATAAGTCAATGTCATAGGGATACCGTTGTCGTGTTTATAGTTCGGAACTTCGGGGTGTGTTGTTGGTGCTTGCGATTTATAGGGGTACTAGATCATTTAGGCGCGCGTTGCCACGCCCGTGTATTACGACAACAGATTTGTTAGAAATTGTTGGAAAATATTTGGATTTTTACATGTCTGACATGTTGGTTAACCACGTGTGGACTAAATCTTCATCCACATTTTCTGGTTAGTTACTTTAATGATTGTGCAACTCACAGAAAAAGGAGAGGGCTAGCGATAGATTTGGCCAGCAATTCCGCTTTATGAAAATTCATAGTCCACTAGTGGAAAACAGGGCACTAGTACCGGTTCCAGAGGGCCTCTAGTTCCGGTTGGGCAACCGGGACTAGCCAATCGGGACTAGAGCCCCCCCCCCCCCCCCCTAGTCCCGGTTGTCCACGAACCGGGACAAGAGGCCCTCCCACGTGGCCACGGAGGGTCCCATTGGGCTGGAGACCTTTTGTCCCGGTTCGTGTTACGAACCGGGACTAAAGGTAGGCCCTTTTTTTTCTTTTCGATTATTTTTCAGGATTTAGGGTTTAGGTGGGGTTTAGGGGTTTCGGATGGTTTCCATCGAACGGGGATCACATCGTACGGAGATCAAGTTGATGCATATATACATAACACATATATATAATTACATGAAGATCACGTTGATGCCTATATATAACACATAGAAATTAAGTAGTACATGAAGATCATGTTTCGGATAAAGTACTTAATTACATGGAGATCACTATTACATGGAGGCATACTATTTAACATCATAGTGGTACTCTCCGAATTTAGGTATGACATCCTCAAGGAAAAATCCCGCCAATTTCTACGCAATTGCTTTGAAGCGGTCCTGCATTGGGAGCGCGTTCCGCTTTCTTGCCAACTTTAAAAGAATGAGATCAAAATGAATACATGAGTTGTGTGTATTTATATCAAATCATAATAAAACAATTATGAATGAAACTCAGCACAACTGATGGTAACAAAATAAAGTTGTGAATAATGTTTACGTACATCTTGATTTCTTCGGTTGTTGAATCTCTCGTTGGTCCTCATGCGAATGTACTCGCAAACGTAGAATCCACATAAATCAGTCCCTGTGGCTGTTTATGGCAAGTCTGTACAAGAATAGAATTCAATCAAATAATAATCAAGTATGATAATGCATGGTGCGCGGACCTAGGTAGTACTACTTACGTCGTTCAAACGCCATGTCAGCTTCAGTTTCCATTCACCGGGTTCTTCCTTGATGAACGTCTTCCAAACGCTGCCCGACAAAGAAAATGAACAAAGGAGTTATTAATTACTTGATATCAGGAAATGAACGAAAGAGACGATAAGAATTGAAATTACTCTGTGAGCATATCAAAACAGGTCTTGAATTCTTTAGGATCTCTCCTTAATGAGTCAAGGACTTCAACTTCTCCAGCGTGAATGTTAATGATGAGAAGAATAAAGTGGAATATGCGCACGTTTATATACGCAGTCATGGATAACTCATCAGTTAGAACTTAACATCTGGTGAGAAAAATAGAATGTGTACAAGACAGTAACACTCACTTGAAGTTGTAAGGAAAAAGTATTTCTTTTTTGTCACGTTGACGCTTCAAAAACCTTAGCAAAATCCCCGGTGTGTCCTTGTTATAATAGGGATTTTATATGGTGACTTCATGAATTTTATCCAGGTCAATGAACCCAATGTCTGTGATTTCATCCTTTTTGCATTCGAGAATCTTCAATCTGCATAATATAGCGCACAAAAGATTATAGTGAGGATAATTACAGACAATGAACGAGCTGAGCTAATTAAAGATTTAAATTACAGAAATAAATCACTTACAGACAATAGCAACTGATGATAGATTTGACGAGGGCCCGGAGATTGTATAACTGAAAAAGTTCGCTAAACTCAACGGACACAGCGTATTCTTGGAAGTAGTGCTCTTACTTAACTGCCACCATGATACTGATTATCCCTTTCTTTGCGGCTTTCTTGTACCAGGTATGAAAATGACGCATTTTTGTTGATAGGCACTTCACCTGCTCGACCAAATTTTCCCCGGCAACATATTTATATGCTAGCTCGGAGATGGGGTAATCAGTTGTCGAACCTATGTGCTGTTGAGAACCTTGAGCGGCCTTGTCGTCAAACACCTTGAGCGGGGGACCGATTGTGCGTCTTGTTCTCCGAGCTGGGGAACTTGTTTCCTTTTTTCGGCTCCTCCGACTTATTGCTATATGACTTGTCAATAGAACGCTCATAGTCTGAATGCGGCTTTGGTGGAGGGTTCCATAAGGCAGCGACGGTGCGCTCAACGACCTCCGCCGGTAATTTCTCCCTTGGTGGCTCGGGCTTTTTCGGTGCAAAAAATATTATATTGTAGGCCATAACGACGACGTTGTTTTCCTCGGTACTCATTTCCCAAGGTCGCTTCTCAAGAGGCGGCGGTGTTTTCTCCTTTCTAGCTTTCTTTTTAACCGGCGTCCCTTTGTGGCGCTTCGTCGGGAGCCACTTAACGGGCGCTTCCTCACACGGCGGAGGTGGACTTTGCTGCTGAGGTGGAGATCGAGATGGACTCACGCTGGGGTCCCTCTCGGGTCGGGTTGGACTTTACTGCTGAGGTGGACTGCTACAAGGAGGAGTCGGTGGCCTTGGCAAGGAGCCTGGAAAGACGATGTATTTCTTGTTCCATAGGACGAAACCACGCTTGACATCTCCCAGTGTCTTCTTCTCATCACCTCCAGGAATCTCAAGATCCATTGTTTCAAATCCCGGCACAATTTCATCCACCCCGACACGAGCATAGCCAGCTGGAATGTCACCAAGATGGTAGCTTGCTCCAGGTTGATTTGGTAAAGCATAGCCAACCGCCACCTTCAAGGATATGTTCCTCATTGACATATGTAGCTCACAATCTGTCTCCTCCGTGACATCATCCACGGGGTAGCTAGCCGCCGGCGGTTCGCATGCAGATGCTTCTAGCTACGTGGAACCCACGCTGCTTTTTTGCTGAGATGGGATGACATCGGCTTGAGGATCTTCTAGCTGTAGCTACTGAGATGCCCTTTGCTGACTAATTGAGTCTATTTGCTGCTGCTGCCGCTGCACCTGACATTCCAATTCTGATAACCGGTCTAACTCCTTCTTCTTCTTTCTCCCACGGCTTCTATAACTGTCAGCGCACTCCGGATACCCTTCCTTCAAGGTGACACCGCTGGGATGGCCTCGTAATCGTCCATAGTGTTCAGGATTCCCCAGGGCGAGTGTCAGCTCGTCGTTCTCTCTCTCGGGATGGTACTCTCCCTTTCGAACTTTATTTATTGCGTCTACAAACAACGGAGTGATTGTTTCAATTTTTCCTTCCATTTTCCCTTTGCATCAATCATCCCTGTCAGTGGGTCCAACACTGCCCCATGCGCGAACAACCAGAACTTGGACCTCTCGGGCCAATCCGCTGTTTGTGGAGTGATCCCTTTAGCAAGCAGTTCTGCTTCAAAGGCTTCCCACTTAGGAATGGCAGTCTTGTAGCCACATGTCCCCAACCTATGGTGATATTGCTTCTTCTCAGCATTTTTCTTATTTATGGCCGATCGGGCAACAGCGGTAGACGATTTCTTATACGCCACAAATGCGGGCCAGTCATGTTTTATCTTCTCTAGTACTCCAGTGAAATTATCTGGATCTTCTTTTTCATATTTTCTCCATAATGTTTTCTTCCAGCTCTGGAATTGTGTGGCCATCTTCTTAAGAGTCCACTCCTTCACTTTCTCCTTCTTGCCTTCGGGGAGGTTGAAATGTATCATGAGCGTATCATAAAGCAAATCTTTTGTATGTTCGCGGACATAACTAGCTTCATCTTCGTTGGCGTCCTTCGGCTTATGCCAATCTGTAATGGTGATCGGGAGCATGTCCCTAACAATGACTCCAGCTTGATTTACAAATTTACGGCAGTTCTGTATGGGTGCCAGCGGTTCGCCACTATCTTTAACTTCCTCAATCTTTAACCTTGGACCCTCGCTCGACATCCTTCTCGTCCGGCCTCGAGGACCATGTTTTTTAGCAGATTTGCTCGATCCGGAGGGCTAAAAGAAAAATGATTCGTTAATACGTGCAATACAAATCAATTAATGCATCTAGTGATCAACACAGCCTTAATATATATACCTCGCCGGAGTTTGTTAAGGGCACTTCGTCGTCTCTTCTTTGTTCAGACTCAAGTCTCTCACCGGAATCGTTCAGAAATTGTGAGCTGAAATCATCTTCTCCACCGGAATCTTCTCCACCGGCATCTGTTCCATGGGCACACGCATATATTATTTGTTGCATTTGGTCTTCATTCTCATCGTCTCTGAAGGGGGCGTCCATAGCTCAATGTCCCTCCAATCAATTATATATGATTTCAATTTTGTAATAAGAAAATGCCCAAATTTCTAAAATTAACATCTCCTAACATTTCCAAATTTGGGCCAGCTTTGCAACTTAGACAATTAAAAAAATTAACATCCAGGCTGACCCAAATTCCAGCCCAAATTTGGGCCAGCCCAAAGGATGGCGGGCGCGCGGCTACAGGCCACGGTCAGCGACGTGGCCACGCTGGCGGAGAGGCTGCAGGCGCTCGTGGTCAATGCTGGCCCACCTGGCGACGTGGCCAGCATTGGGTCGACGCGACGCGTCCGCCCCTGGCCATGAGCGCGTGGTCAATGCTGGCCCACCTGCCAGCGAACCACCGCCCCGCCGCCCCGTCTTCCCCACTCAGCCGCGTCCGCGTGTAACCGCCCACTCACCACTGCACGACCGTGCCCTCGTCTTCCCCGCCCCCCTCGTCTTCCCCAGCGCCCTCGCCTTTCCCGCCCCCTCGTAGTCAATGCTAGCCCTAGCGTACCTGCCAGCGACCCACCGGCCCCCTCGTTTCCCCACCCCGGAGTCAATGCTCGACCCTGGCCCACCTGCCAGTGAGCCACCGGTACCCTCGTCGTCCCCACCCCCGGAGTCAATGCTAGCCCTGGCTGGTCCTTTAAAAATGGACCCCGGCCATGTGGATAGCGACACCAGTCCACACCGCCGGCCCCAACCCCCACCTAGTCCTAGCCCTTGCCCTAGCCGGTGCACAGCGACCCCTCGCCGGAGCCATGTCGCGGTGGTTCAAGTCGCCCAAGAACCAGCATGAGTCCGGCTCCTCCTCCGGCCGGCGCGCCGCGCCTCCTCCTCCATCGCGCGCGGCCCTTCCTCCTCCTCCTACCCGACGCTATGTGCCGCCGCCACCGCCGGCGGCGTTCGGCATCGCGCCGCAGGGCGTGCAGATGGTTGGGGGAGCGGCGCCGGCACGCCGTGCCGGTGCAGCGGATGCGGCGCCGAAGAAGAAGAAGCGGATGCGGCGCTACGTGCGTGTGGAGGAGTGCTGGTGACATTGGAACAATGCCACCCCGGTGTACTAGCCCGACGTGCACCTGCCGGAAGACTGGCACCTGAATCCGTAGCGGATTCCGGTGCCGCCGATTCCGGCCAGTGGCTGGGCCAAGGTGGTGGAGATCGCGAGCCGCCGCCGGCTCCTCCCACCGGACCACTTCAACGACCCCGCCTATGCGCCGGAGTCCCCCAACTGGGACCAGTGGTTAGCGGACGAACACGACGACCGCCGTCGCACTTACTTCGCGCAGGCCCCAGCACCGCCGCAGGAGCCCGAGGCGTACCCCACACCGCCGCTCGGCCAGGAGCCCGAGCTGTGGTTCGAGGAGGAGATCCTCGACGACGATGACCCGGAGATGCAGGCCGCCAACGAGGCGCCCCTTCGCTCCCTCGTCGACGACGAGGTCAAGCGGTGGGAACAAGTGTTGGCCGCGGCCCAGCCGCCGGCGCCACCACTGCTGTGGTGGCAGCACATGGCCCAGGAGTAGGAGGCCGAGGAGCTGGAGTTGGAGCCTGCTCCTCCACTGCCTGCTGGCCTCCTTGACCAGTCTTGGGGCTGGACTGGCGGCAGTTGGTCGCCGCCGCCGCCGGTGCCATCGCAGGAGCAGGAGGAGCCGGCCCAGGGGCAGCCGCAGCAGGAGCCGGAGGAGCAGCACCTTCCGGCAGAGGAGCAGCCGCCGCCGGCCCATCTGTGGACCGTGCCGGGCTACGTCCTCCTCTCCGACGACGACTAGGGAAATGGGTTACTGAAATGATATAAGGAAAAATTACTTCATGTATTTACAGGCTGCTATTACATATTTCCAAAGTATATTTGCTGGTACTTATAAGATAACTTGTAATGTAGCACTAAGTACTCAAACCTGCAGAGTAATAGTCTGATGCTGGTTTTACGGTAGTCGTCGGTTTCTTAGCTAGAGTGGGGTTGTCGCTTCGTGAGTTGCTGGTTTTAGGTGTTGCCCTTTGTGGTTGTGTTGCCTCTTGTTGTTGGTGTTTGTTGTTTGGTTTTCGCCCGGTTTCTTCCACTAATAAACCGGGCACATTTCTTCTTAATAAATGGTTGGGGCAAAGCTTTTGCCCCACAGTTCTAAAAAAAATAGTCCGATACTGAAAATTATACATCACTTACCTTACTAATAAGATTGTTGTCAACCATCCAGTACTTAGAAATGTGCTTGTGATTTAGAAATGCCAATCAAATTTTCAGTACTTAATATAATTCTACAGATTAATTTCTTACAGTAAGGCCATACTATTCAGATACTGTTATCATTTTCTTATAAGTCAATGTCATAGGGATACCGTTGTCATGTTTATAGTTCAGAACTTCGGGGTGTGTTGTTGGTGCTTGTGATTTACAGGGGTACTAGATCATTGAGGCGCGCGTTGCCGCGCCCGTGTATTACGACAATAGATTTGTTAGAAATTGTTGGAAAATATTTGGATTTTTACATGTCTGACATGTTGGTTAACCACGTGTGAACTAAATCTTCATCAACATTTTCTGGTTAGTTACTTTAATGATTGTGCTACTCACAGAAAAAGGAGAGGGCTAGCGATAGATTTGGCCAGCAATTCCGCTTTATGAAAATTCATAGTCCACTAGTGGAAAACAGGGCACTAGTACCGGTTCCAGAGGGCCTCTAGTTCCGGTTGGGCAACCGAGACTAGCCAATCGGGACTAGAGGCCCCCCTCTAGTCCCGGTTGTCCACGAACCGGGACAAGAGGCCCTCCCACGTGGCCATGGAGGGTCCCATTGGGCTGGAGACCTTTAGTCCCGGTTCGACGAACCGGGACTAAAGGTAGGTCTTTTTTTTCATTTCGATTATTTTTCAGGGTTTAGGGTTTAGGAGGGGTTTAGGGGTTTCGGATTGTTTCCATCGAACGGGGATCACATAGTACGGAGATCAAGTTGATGCATATATACATAACACATATATATAATTACATGAAGATCACGTTGATGCCTATATATAACACATAGAAATTAAGTAGTACATGAAGATCATGTTTCGGATAAAGTACTTAATTACATGGAGGCATACTATTTTACATCATAGTGGTACTCTCCGAATTTAGGTATGACATCCTCAAGGAAAAATCCCGCCAATTCCTCCGCAATTGCTTTGAAGCGGTCCTGCATTGGGAGCGCGTTCCGCTTTCTTGCGAACTTTAAAAGAATGAGATCAAAATGAATACATGAGTTGTGTGTATATATCAAATCATAATAAAACAATTATGAATGAAACTCAGCACAACTGATGGTAACAAAATAAAGTTGTGAATAATGTTTACGTACATCTTGATTTCTTCGGTTGTTGAATCTCTCGTTGGTCCTCATGCGAATGTACTCACAAACGTAGAATCCACATAAATCAGTCCCATGTGGCTGTTTATGGCAAGTCTGTAAAAGAATAGAATTCAATCAAATAATAATCAAGTATGATAATGCATGGTGCGCGGACCTAGGTAGTACTACTTACGTCGTTCAAACGCCATGTCAGCTTCAGCTTCCATTCACCGGGTTCTTCCTTGATGAACGTCTTCCAAACGCTGCCCGACAAAGAAAATGAACAAAGGAGTTATTAATTACTTGATATCAGGAAATGAATGAAAGAGGCGATAAGAATTGAAATTACTCTGTGAGCATATCAAAATAGGTCTTGAATTCTTAGGATCTCTCCTTAATGAGTCAAGGACTTCAACTTCTCCAGCATGAATGTTAATGACGAGACGAATAAAGTGGAACCTGCGCACGTTTATATACGCAGTCATGGATAACTCATCAGTTAGAACTTAACATCTGGTGAGCAAAATAGAATGTGTACAAGACAGTAACACTCACTTGAAGTTGTAAGGAAAAAATATTTCTTTTTTGTCACGTTGACGCTTCAAAAACCTTAGCAAAATCCCCGGTGTGTACTTGTTATAATAGGGATTTTCTATGGTGACTTCATGAATTTTATCCGGGTCAATGAACCCAATGTCTGTGATTTCATCCTTTTTGCATTCGAGAATCTTCAATCTGCATAATATAGTGCACAAAAGATTATAGTGAGGATAATTACAGACAATGAATGAGCTAAGCTAATTAAAGACTTAAATTACAGAAATAAATCACTTACAGACAATAGCAACTGATGATAGATTTGTCGAGGGCCGAGAGATTGTATAACTGAAAAAATTCGCTAAACTCAACGGACACAGCGTATTCTTGGAAGTAGTGCTCTTCCTTAACTGCCACCATGATACTGATTATCCATTTCTTTGCGGCTTTCTTGTACCAGGTATGCAAATGACGCATTTTTGTTGTTAGGCACTTCACCTGCTCGACCAAATTTTCCCCGGCAACATATTTATATGCTAGCTCGGAGATGGGGTAATCAGTTGTCGAACCTATGTGCTGTTGAGAACCTTGACGGCCTTGTCATCAAACACCTTGAGCGGGGGGACCGATTGTGCGTCTTGTTCTCCGAGCTGGGGAACTTGTTTCCCTTTTTTCGGCACCTCCGACTTGTTGCTATATGACTTGTCAATAGAACGCTGATAGTCTGAATGCGGCGTTGGTGGAGGGTTCCATAAGGCAACGACGGTGCGCTCAACGACCTCCGCCGGTAATTTCTCCCTTGGTGGCTCGGGCTTTTTCGGTGAAAAAAGATTATATTGTAGGCCTTAACGACGACGTTGTTTTCCTCGGTACTCATTTCCCAAGGTCGCTTCTCAAGAGGCGGTGGTGTTTTTCCTTTCTAGCTTTCTTCTTAACCGGTGTCCCGTTGTGGCGCTTCGTCGGGAGCCACTTAACGGGCGCTTCCTCACGCGGCGGAGGTGGACTTTGCTGCTAAGGTGGAGATCGAGATGGACTCGCGCTGGGGTCCCTCTCGGGTCGGGTTGGACTTTGCGGCTGAGGTGGACTGCTACAAGGAGGAGTCGGTGGCCTTGGCAAGGAGCCTGGAAAGACGATGTATTTCTTGTTCCATAGGACGAAACCACGCTTGACATCTCCCAGTGTCTTCTCCTCGTCACCTCCAGGAATCTCAAGATCCATTGTTTCAAATCCCGGCACAATTTCATCCACCCCGACACGAGCATAGCCAGCTGGAATGTCACCAAGATGGTAGCTTGCTCCAGGTTGATTTGGTAAAGCATAGCCAGCCGCCACCTTCAAGGATATGTTCCTCATTGACATATGTAGCTCACAATCTGTCTTCTCCGTGACATCATCCACGGGGTAGCGAGCCGCCGGCGGTTCGCATGCAGATGCTTCTAGCTACGTGGAACCCACGCTGCTTTTTTGCTGAGATGGGACGCATCGGCTTGATGATCTTCTAGCTGCAGCTGCTGAGATGCCCTTTGCTGACTAATTGAGTCTATTTGCTGCTGCTGCCGCTGCACCTGACGTTCCGATTCCGATAACCGGTCTAACTCTTCTTCTTCTTTCTCCCACGGCTTCTATAACTGTCAGCGCACTCCGGATACCCTTCCTTCAAGGTGACACCGCCGGGATGGCCTCGTAATCGTCCATAGTGTTCAGGATTCCCCAGGGCGAGTGTCAGCTCGTCGTTCTCTCTCTCAGGATGGTACTCTCCCTTTCGAACTTTATTTATTGCGTCTACAAACAATGGAGTGATTGTTTCAATTTTCCTTCCATTTTCCCTTTGCAACAATCAGCCCTGTCAGTGGGTCCAACACTGCTCCATGCGCGAACAACCAGAACTTGGACCTCTCGGGCCAATCCGCTGTTTGTGGATTGATCCCTTTAGCAAGCAGTTCTGCTTCAAAGGCTTCCCACTTAGGAATGACAGTCTTGTAGCCACCTGTCCCCAACCTATGGTGATATTGCTTCTTCTCAGCATTTTTCTTATTTATGGCCGATCGGGCAACAGCGGTAGACGATTTCTTATACGCCACAAATGCGGGCCAGTCATGTTTTATCTTCTCTAGTACTCCAGCGAAAGTATCTGGATCTTCTTTTTCATATTTTCTCCATAATGTTTTCTTCCAGCTCTGGAATTGTGTGGCCATCTTCTTAAGAGTCCACTCCTTCACTTTCTCCTTCTTGCCTTCGGGTAGGTTGAAATGTATCATGAGCGTATCATAAAGCAAATCTTTTGTATGTTCGCGGACATAACTAGCTTCATCTTCGTTGGCGTCCTTCGGCTTATGCCAATCTGTAATGGTGATCGGGAGCATGTCCCTAACAATGACTCCAGCTTGATTTACAAATTTACGGCAGTTCTGTATGGGTGCCAGCGGTTCGCCACTATCTTTAACTTCCTCAATCTTTAACCTTGGACCCTCGCTCGACATACTTCTCGTCCGGCCTCGAGGACCTTGCTTTTTAGCAGATTATTTGCTCGATCCGGAGGGCTAAAAGAAAAATGATTCGTTAATACGTGCAATACAAATCAATTAATGCATCTAGTGATCAACACAGCCTTAATATATATATATATATATCTCGCTGGAGTTTGTTAAGGGCACTTCGTCGTCTCTTCTTTCTTCAGACTCAAGTCTCTCACCAGAATCGTTCAGAAATTGTGAGCTGAAATCATCTTCTCCACCGGAATCTTCTCCACCGGCATCTGTTCCACGGGCACACGCATATATTATTTGTTGCATTTGATCTTCATTCTCGTCGTCTCTGAAGGGGGCGTCCATAGCTCAATGTCCCTGCAATCAATTATATATGATTTCAATTTTGTAATAAGAAAATGCCCAAATTTCTAAAATTAACATCTCCTAACATTTCCAAATTTGGGCCAGCTTTGTAACTAATTAAGACAATTAAAAAAATTAACATCCAGGCTGACCCCAATTCCAGTCCAAATTTGGGCCAGCCCAAAGGATGGTGGGCGCGCGGCTACAGGCCACGGTCGGCGACGTGGCCACGCAGGCGGAGAGGCTGCAGGCGCTCGTGGTCAATGCTGGCCCACCTGGCGACGTGGCCAGCATTGGGTCGATGCGTCGCGTCCGCCCCCTGGCCACGAGCACGTGGTCAATGCTGGCCCACCTGCCAGCGACCCACCGTCCCGCCGCCCCGTCTTCCCCACTCGGCCGGTGCGCGTGTAACCGCCCACTCACCACCGCACAACCGCGCCCTCGTCTTCCCTGCCCCCCTCGTCTTGCCTAGCGCCCTCGCCTTCCCCGCCCCCTGTAGTCAATGCTAGCCCTGGCCTACCTGCCAGCGATCCACCGGCCCCCTCGTCTTCCCCACCCCGGAGTCAATGCTCGCCCCTGGCCCACCTGCCAGCGACCCACCGGTACCCTCGCCGTCCCCACCCCCGGAGTCAATGCTGGCCCTGGCTGGTCCTTTAAAAATGGACCCCGGCCATGTGGATAGCGACCCCAGTCTACACCGCCGCCCCCACCCCCCCCCCCATATAGTCCTAGCACTAGCCCTAGCCGGTGCACAGCGACCCCTCGCCGGAGCCATGTCGCGGTGGTTCAAGTCGCCCAAGAACCAGCACGAGTCCGGCTCCTCCGGCCGGCGCGCCGCGCCTCCTCCACCATCACGCGCGGCCCTTCCTCCTCCTCCTGCCCGACGCTCCGTTCCGCCACCGCCGCCGGGGGCGTTCGGCATCGCGCCGCAGGGCGTGCAGATGGTTGGGGGAGCGGCGCCGGCGCGCCGTGCCGGTGCAGCGGATGCGGCGCCGAAGAAGAAGAAGAAGAAGCGGATGCGGCGCTACGTGCGCGTGGAGGAGTGCTGGTGGCATTGGAACAATGCCACCCCGGTGTACTGGCCCGACGTGCACCTGCCGGAGGACTGGCACCTGAATCCGCAGCGGATTCCGGTGCCGCCGATTCCGGCCAGTGGCTGGGCCAGGGTGGTGGAGATCGCGTGCCGCCGCCGGCTCCTCCCACCGGACCTCTTCAACGACCCCGCCTACGCGCCAGAGTCCCCCAACTGGGACCAGTGGTTCGCGGACGAACACGACGACCGCCGCCACGCTTACTTCGCGCAGGCCCCAGCACCGCCGCAGGAGCCCGAGGCGTACCCCGCACCGTCGCTCGGCCAGGAGCCCGAGCTGTGGTTCGAGGAGGAGATCCTCGACGACGACGACCCGGAGATGCAGGCCGCGTACGAGGCGTCCCTTCACTCCCTCGTCGACGACCCAGCCGCTGCGGCCCAGCCGCCGGCGCCACCACTGACGTGGTGGCAGCACATGGCCCAGGAGCCGGAGGCCCAGGAGCTGGAGTTGGAGCCTGCTCCTCCACTGCATGCCGGCCTCCTTGACCAGTCCTAGGGCTGGACTGGCGGTAGTTGGTCGCCGCCGCCGCCGTCACCACCGCAGGAGCAGGAGGAGCCGGCCCAGGGGCAGCCGCAGCAGGAGCCGGAGGAGCAGCACCTTCCGGCAGAGGAGCAGCCGCCGCCGGCCCATCTGTGGACCGCGCCAGGCTACGTCCTCCTCTCCGACGACGACTAGGCCTCTGGCGCCGCCGCCGTGTCCTCCTACCACCCCCTAAAATGTAATGGCCTTTAGGCCTTTTTTCTCTTTATTGTGGCCCGCCCCCTAAAATGTAATGGCCTTTAGTCCTTTTATTATATATAAATATTGTTAAGGAAATGTCCCCGCCCCCTTTATGTAATGTCCCCGCCGCCAGCGCCGGCGCCGGCGCCCACCGTGATTCGATTTGAGCGAGAGAGGAGGACGAGGAGAGAGAGGAGAGATAAAGACCGTACCTTGCGCGCGGGGGACGGCGGCGTGGGCGTGGGTGCTCGGGGACTCGATGGCGAGGAAGAGGGCGGCCGCGGTGACCGTAGTAGGAGAAGGCGGCGGTGGCGGCGGCGGTACGGGAGCAGGGGAGCACGGCACGGCAGCCTGGCGGCGTCTTCCTCTTCTTGGGCCTGGCGGCAAAATGCGGGGACGAGAGGAAGGGGAGGGATCTAAAAGGCACTAATGGGCCTTTAGTCCCGGTTTAGCCACGAACCGGGACTAAAGGTCCATTTTTTGGCCGCTGCCAAATTAGCGCGCCAAAGCCCACCTTTAGTCCCGGTTCCAGCCACGAACCGGGACTGAAGGATCTTTTGTAATTTTTTTCTATTTTCTTTTTCCTCTTTATTTTATTCTATTGATTTAATTGTTCAAACTTGACAAACTTTATATCAAACGTAAGCCCTGGACATGTAAAATCTTTTGGTACTGGTTATTTTCAAATTTGACTATGTTGAATGTATTCAAATTTCAAATGGATGAGTTGAGTAAATTTGATTATCCAAAACTATCGACGGTTCTGTGATATAACCACTACTTGTGTACCTTAAAACATTTTTGTAAAATTTTCAGAGCAAACTATCATACACTTGTAGTTCAAATTTGAATTACTTTCAGAAAATAGGCATAAAGTCGTTTAAATAGGCGAAATTAGGTAGAAGTCGAGAAAATTACTAATATTTGTGGATTATCCATACAATATGGTCTACTTTGTGAGAAATTTGGATGGGTGCCATTTTGCACCATATTTGTTATACTCAGTTCTGCAACATTGTTTGTCATACCAAGATACAGTTATGTGTCCTCTGTCTCATAGAACCAGGATCAAAAAGGTTTCATACATTATTACACATGACCATCAACATCCTTTCTAGTGTTGTGGTATAAACTTCTTCTTCGTGTGTGTCCCTTTCTTCTGATTGCGCCGTAACCATGGACAATCTTCATCATTCAACACGATGCTTGGGTCAGTTTTCACTGTGAAGGGCGGAATTTCATGAAACTTATTGTAATCTTCTGACATGTCTGTCTTGTCCTCCACTCCCACGATGTTTTTTTCCCTGAAAGAACTATGTGGCGCTTTGGCTCATCGTATGATGTATTCGCTTGCTTTCTTTTCTTTTTTCGGTTTGGTAGACATGTCCTTCACATAGAAAACCTGAGCCACTTCACTGGCTAGGACGAATGGTTCGGTGTCGTACCCAAGATTCTTGAGATCCATTGTAGTCTACCTGTACCCCGCCTTTCAGGTTGAACCATTTGCACCAGAACAAAGGGACCTTAAAAGAAGGTCCATAGTCAAGTTCCCATATCTGCTCTATGTAACCATAATATGTGTCCTTTTGCCCATTGTTGTTTGTTGCATCAAAGCGGACACCACTGTTTTGGTTGGTGCTCTTTTTATCTTGGTCGGCCGTGTAAAATGTATTCCCATTTATCTCGTACCCTTGAAAAGTCAATATAGTCGAAGATGGTGCCTTGGCCAACAAGTATAGCTGTTCTCCAACAGTGGTGTCATTAATGAGACGTGTTTGCAACCAACCGCCGAAATTCTTCACGTGTTCTTCATCAATCCAATCTTTAGGTTGCTCCGGGTATTTCAAGCGTAAAATATTCTTGTGTTCCTCGATATACGGAGCCACCAAGCTGGAATTATGTAGAACTGTGTAGTGTGCTTGAGTGAAAGAATGTCCGTCCATACATATTGTTGCTTTCTTTCCTAGCGTGCCTTTTCCACGCAGTCTCCCCTCATGGCGCGATTGAGGAACACCGATCGGCTTAAGGTCAGGAATAAAGTCAACACAAAACTCAATGACCTCCTCTGTTCCATAGCCCTTGGAGATGCTTCCTTCTGGCCTAGCACGGTTATGAACGTATTTCTTTAAGACTCCCATGAACCTCTCAAAGGGGAACATGTTGTGTAGAAATACAGGACCGAGAATGGAAATCTCTTCGACTAGGTGAACTATGAGGTGCGTCATAATATTGAAGAAGGATGGTGGGAACACCAACTCGAAGCTGACAAGACATTGGACCACATCCTTCTGTAAACTTGGTAGAGTTTCTGGATTGATCACCTTCTGAGAAATTGCATTGAGGAATGCACATAGCTTCACAATGGGTACTCGAACATTTTCCGGCAGAAGCCCCCTCAATGCAACCGGAAGTAATTGTGTCATAATCACGTGGCAGTCATGAGACTTTAGGTTTTGGAACTTTTGCTCTGTCATGTTTATTATTCCCTTTATATTCGACGAGAAGCCAGACGGGACCTTGATACTGTTCAGGACTTCAAAAAAGATCTTCTTCTCTTCTTTGGTAAGAGCGTAGCTGGCAGGACCTTGATACTTCTCTGGATTCAGGTGGTTGTCTCGTTCGTGCATACGTTGCTGGTCCTGCCGTGATTCCGGTGTATCTTTCGTCTTCCATACACGCCCAAGAAGTTTAGCAGGTTCACGCAAAGATTTTTCGTCACATGCATCACGTCGATTGCAGAGTGAACCTCTAGATTTTCCAATAGGGTAGCTCCCAAAATATAGATTTCTTCTTCCACATGGGTACGTGTCCGTCAGCGTCATTCGGAACAGATTGTCCGCCAAGACCCTTTCCAAAGATTACTTTTAAATCCTTGACCATATCATATATAACATCCCCAGTAGGGCGGGTAGGCTTCGTCCGGTGATCTGCCTCACCTTTGAAATGCTTGCCTTTTTTCTTACGGGATGCTGTTTTGGAAGAAATCGACGATGCCCGGGTACACATTCTTGTTTCCCAAATATATACTTTCAGTCTCACCTAAACAGTGCGTGCATGCATTGTATCCCTTGTTTGACTGTCCTGAAATGTTACTAAGAGCAGGCCAATCATTGATGGTTACAAACAACAACGCTCGTAGGTCAAATTCCTTTTGTTCGTGCTCATCCCACACAGGTACACCTTCGTCACGCCACAACTGTAAAAGTTCTTCAACCAATGGCCTCAGGTACACATCAATGTCGTTGCCGGGTTGCTTCGGGCCTTGGATGAGCACTGGCATCATAATGAACTTCCGCTTCATGCACAACCAAGGAGGAAGGTTATAGATACATAGAGTCACAGGCCAGGTGCTATGACTGGAGCTCTGCTCTCCGAAAGGATTAAAACCATCTGTACTTAGACCAAATCTTAAGTTCCTTGCGTCATCTGAAAATGTCGGGAACTCTCTGTCGATTTTTCTCCACTGCGACCCATCAGCGGGGTGTCTCAGCATCAGGTCTTTCTTACGGTCTTCTTTGTGCCATCGCAACAACTTGGCATGCTCTTTGTTTTGGAACAAACGTTTCAACCGTGGTATTATAGGAGCATACCACATCACCTTGGCAGGAACCCTCTTCCTGGGGCGCGGCTCGCCCTCAACATCACCAGGGTCATCTCGCCTGATCTTATACCGCAATGCACCGCATACCGGGCATGCATTCAAATTCTCGTACTCCTCACCGCGGTAGAGGATGCAGTCATTGATGCATGCATGTATCTTCTGCACCTCTAATCCTAGAGGGCAGACAACCTTCTTTGCTTCGTACGTACTAGGGGCAATACGTTATCCCTTGGAAGCATCTTCTTTATTATTTTCAGCAACTTTTCAAATCCCTTGTCAGAAGTACCATTCTCTGCCTTCCATTGCAGCAATTCCAGTGTGGTACCCAGCTTTTTCTGGCCATCTTCGCAATTTGGGTACAACAATTTGTTGTGATCCTCTAACATTCTCTCCAACTTCAACCTCTCGTTTTCACTTCCGCAGTTTATCTTCGCATCAAGAATGGCCCGACGAAGATCGTCATCGGGCTCATCAACAATGGGCTCTTCTTCAGCTTCGTCTTCCCCCATTGTACTACCACCGTGTTCAGTGAACATAGGATAATTGTCATTATCCTCTTCTTCTTCATTGTCTTCCATTATAACCCTCTTTCTCCGTGCTTGGTCCAACAATTATAGCCGGGCATGAAACCGGACCAATCAGGTGGATGTGAAGGGTTTTTGAGGAAGAATAATCCATCGTATTCTTACATGACTACATGGACAACAAATAAAACCATTCGCCGCTTGTTTGACTCAGCCACATGGAGAAAATGATGCATGCCACTAATGAACTCGGGACTGCGTCGGTCACCGTACATCCATTGCCGGTTCATCTGCATTATATAAGTATATCAAAAACCATTACACTACATCATGAATAGATAAGTGACCAAAATAATTAATACAAGTTCATCATATTAAAAGCAAAGTAGAGTAGTGACCAAATGTAATACATAGTTCTCATAAAACATACACTGAAACTAACATACAACTATCTAAAAAATTTAAATCCAACAACAAATGCGATCAAAATCGCAACTAAGTAATTACTGAACCAACAGCATAATGATACCAAGCCTCTTGATTAATGGCATATTTTCTAATCTTTTTAATCTTCAAGCGCATTGCATCCATCTTGATCTGGTGATCATCGACGACGTCGGCAAGTTTGAAGTCCAATTTCATCTTCTCTTCTAGGCATTGGAGACGAAGATCTTCACTTCTTTTCAATTTTGCTTTCAAATCATTATTTTCTTTTTCAAATAAATTTAGCATCTCGACTAGAGGGACAACTACCTCCTAAATAAAAATATCTATGTCAAGTTGGTCGGCATAATTAGTCATAAACCGAAATGAAAGTAATAGTTTTAAAAGTATACCACATCCGAATCATAGACCGGACGAGGGCCGACGGGGACGGATATCAAAACCATGACACTATACATATAAAAAACAATTTAAGAAAATTATACAACTAATAACTATGCATGTAAATCATAAAACTAAGTTTTTTTACATAAAATATAAAAACAAGAGGCTCACCGAGGTGGTGCCGGTGACGGGACGGCGCGGGCGATCGACGGCGGTGAGGACGGGGACAACACTAAAACCCACAAATCATACTTTAATTTGAGCTCAAACTGCATATAAAACAAATGAAATCACTAACTTAGACATTTCATCAAACACCTAGCTAGCACTAGAAAAATGAAATGAGCTAAAGTAGCAACGAAATGAGCTAAAGTAGCACTAACCTTTGGATAGATGGGGCGTCGTTAATCTTGACAAATGGTGGCAAAAAATGGGGACAAACTCGAACTCGGGAGAGGAAATAGATGAGAAAATGTTGATGAACTCGAGCTCAAAAATGGCCATGGCCGGCTCGGGGGGTGGAAGATGATATAGGGGACCCTTTAGTCCCGGTTCGTATCACGAACTGGTACTAAATGTCCACATTTAGTACCGGTTCGTGATACGAATCGGGACTAAAGGGTGCTCGCGCTGGCCCCACCTCTGCGGCCGCCTGCCACGACACTTTAGTACCGGTTCGTATCACGAACCAGGACTAAAGGTCCCCTACGAACTGGGACTGGACCTGCCCGGCGCCCTGGGCATTCGAACCGGGACTAGTGCCCCAATTGGTACCGGTTCGTAAGGGAACCGGGACGAAAGGGCCAAACCGATGGCCCTGTTTCCACTAGTGGTCGCTGTAGTGTAACATGAGGCATCGAATCTCAGGTTTACTGGCTGGAGCCAATCCCAGCACAGGCAATGCACCAAATACACGGGGGGGGGGGGGGGGGGGGGGGCTTAATTTATCACGTTTTGTCGCATGGATGGATATAACCCCAGAACCCAAGAACGATCAGAGTATGCTAACTGAATTTTCCACAAAAGAATTAAAGTCCAACTTGACCAATTCACCTAAACAGAATGAAACCACAAATATTAATAACTTGTACCATGAACAGAACACTGTCTGACTGGACGAAAAGAACAAAGTGACAAGCAAATACACCAATCAATGAAAGCCTTATAAGCTGAGGAGCTCGCTAACAATCACCAGCCAAAGGCCTATGTGGCAGCTTTCTGCAACGGCCACCGACTTCATATATAAGCTCACCTCGAAGCTCTATCTAAATTCAGTTTCTCGAAGCTCAAATAAATATATTTGTCAAAACTGTGGAGAAAGTTCTTACTGTTATATTAAATTCAGATCTGATACAAATTATCCAAGTTGCTTAAAAAGGTCAACCAAGCATGAAGCATACCCTGGAAAAAGCAGAAATTCAATTATCCTTTCTTCTTTGCTTAAAACTGCCATTTGATTAGATAGGGAAAAATTAAGTGTGTGTGTGGGAACAACTGCAGTAGCATGTGTTGTTGCTTCTTAAGAGGCGAACTTGATCAGTAAAGCTGGATTAAAAATATATAGGTGCTAAAATTATCTAAGCTAATCAAGCAGTGTTACAGGAAGGATGAGCTAGTACTAAAGTGAATACATTCAGACCATATGCCCAAACGTACAAATCTCTATTGTCACTTTTTTCGAAAGCAACAAGGGAGTTCCCAAAATACCAAAAGTAAAAAAATCTTGCTACTGCAAATGCACCATTGCTACATATATCCAACGTCACAGGAAGTAAATAACTAAGATTTGCTTGATAATCAACTGACCATGTGATAACCTTAGAAAAATAGAAGGTGACACTAATAACGATGGTTTGGAATATCTCATTATTCAGCAAGTGAAATATTCAGATGACTGTGAAGGTACTATAGCTAATATGATCTTCTAGGGATTCAATTTTGTTTACTGGGAATATTTGAAGATTTACTATGTCAATTTCAGTCACTGCTTAAGTATTTCAATCTCCTGCAAGTAGGGCTGGTGCCTGCTAGGGGATCCACAAGCACCACGAAGCCTAATTGACACAAAAAATACGAGTAGAAATCTGTTTAACAAAGTGCCTTTCAGATTGACCCGAACATGAAAGAGGAATAGAGGTGCTGGAGGAGTGTAGGGAGGCGGTGTGCAGGAGCTCACCAACATCAGCTGTCGAGCACCACATATTTGATCACAACCATGACCTGCAACCATATGCCATGTGCTTGGTTTGCGATTTTTTTTGAAAGAAAATGACAAATTATTTTCAAATTGCAATCCTTTGTCTTACCTCATTTTACTACCAATTCGTAATAGAACGGGAAATTGGATCTTGTGACGTTTCATTTAACTTCCCATTATGCATAGTTTCATTTTACAATAGGAGAAAAAAAAGGTAAGAAGTGAAAACGGCGCAGCAAAGCATGAGGCCCTTCTAGTAAACAACCATGCATTCACAACAGAAGTATGGCCATAAAAGATATTATCCATATAAATTGTACAACCATTATTCTCGTATTTAAACAAATAACCGTGTGGCAACAAGGAAACAAACACGATAGAGAAATAACATTTTTCTCAAGGGCTAGATATATGAGCTCTAAAATAAATCCTGAACGTAGCGGAGGTAGGACGCCCAGAGGAGCCAATGATTGTTACTCTTCTTCCGACGCGCATCGTCTCCTCATCCTTTGCCAGTTCTCTAGGCTTTTATAGTTCCTACATTGAATTACAAATATGAGTATCTGATCCGGTATTATACACACGAAACAGGCTTTCGACCAGCTTTATAAATAAAGCAGCAACCATCATACAACCACGCATACAAACACAACACCACACAAGCTGGGGCCAACAGCAAACAACCGCCCAAAACAGAAACAAATGGAGACATAGGTGGGAAGACTAAACTAGGGTGACCCGCAACCGTTACGCCTCTCTGGAAGATTACCACCACGCTCCTAGCGTTGAATCGTCGAGTACCAAGCAGCACCTTCAAGAAGGAAAGCAATCGCTGCTGCCCGGACCATTACTGGTCCTAGGGTTTCCCCCGACACTCATGGGGCAATGGATAGAGGGTAGCCACGACGCCCTTCAAGAAGGGATGATGTCACCCGAAGGTGGCACCGCGTCGGTGTCGAGCAAGCCGACAAGGATTTCTCCCGATAGCCATATCCAAACCCCAGACGATCCATGGCATAGGAGCCCCGCGAGGACGAAGCCTCGTCAACCCGGACTCTTCGCCCACCAACTTGCGCCACTACGGTTACAGAGCCGCCACCAGCATCATCTCCCCGAGGAAACCAACACGAGGTCTGCGAGACGAAGATGAGAAGTAGCTCGACTCGGGGTAAGTGGAAACCGCGGCCGCGCGGGAGGGAACTGCCTCCACCGTCGAAACAGTAGTCGACCGGACGCAGCTACAAGGCACACCGGTCCCCTTTAGGTCCAGCCACCTGCCAGTCCCAAGGGGTCCAGCCGGGCCCAGATTGGGTCCGTAAAGCCCGCAGCCGCGCTGCAACCGGGGCGGCCGTCGTCGCTGCTGCACCCCTGCACGAGCACCGTCATCTACACCTGCAGATCGAGGCAACAGAGCAGACCCGCCCGCGAACCCAGATCGGGCCCAAAGGGCCCAGATCTGGGCCGACGAGCAAGCTGGCGCCGCCCTGCCGCGGCTCGCCGCCCCGCCGTGCAGTGCGCCTCACTGCACTGCGGGAGCGCCGCCGTGCCATCTCCACCGGCCGGAGCCGCCCGTCCGCCGCCCAAAACGCATCGCCGACGGAGGAGAGCACCCCGTGAGCCCTCCCACGACACGGGTAGAGGACGTCCACCGCCGCCGGCCCCAGCCGAGCCGCGCTCGGCTGGCGCGCCGACGGCGGCGACAGGGGAAGGGCGGAACTGGGGGTCGGGGGAAGAAGAACCTAAAGCCGCGCCGGCCGCCGCGGGGGCGGCGCGGACGCGGGGGGGTGGGGGGAGGAGGGGGGAGGGAGGAGGGCCACGCGGCGGGGGGGGGGAAGGGCCGGCGGCGGGGGAGACGCCGGAGACGGGGCGGTAGGCGGCGGCGCCCTAAGAGTCCGGTATTATACACACAAAAATTATATTTTTTTACTAGCAAAAATACATCAATAACATGTATGGCACTTCATACCTGAGATGGAATTTCCAGACTTCTTCTTTTCTGCTAGATACTTCCAATTATGCGTAGTTTCATTCCACAACAGAAAAAAAAAAGTCAAAGGCGAAAATTGCGCAACAAAGCGTGAGGCCCTTCTAGTAAACAACCATTGACAACACAAGTATGGCCAGGAAATATATTATCATATAAATTATACAACCATTATTCTACCTAAATGAATAACCGTATTGCAACAAGCAAACAAACACGATAGATAACTAATTTTTTTCTCAAGGGCTAGATATAGTAATAAGCTCTAAAATAAATCTTGAACGTAGATGAGGAGGTAGGACGCCTCCAAGGAGCCAATAATTATTACTCCGCTTCCGACGCGCATCGTCTCCTCATCCTTTGTCAGTTTTCTAGGCTTTTATAGTTCCTACATTGAGTTGCAAATATGAGTGTCCGAATTATATACACAAGAATTATATTTTGGACTAGCAAAAATACATCAATAACATGTATGGCACTTCATACCTGTGATGGAATTTCCAGACATCTTCTTTTCTGCCAGATACTTTTTACAGTTTCTCTTCCAGTGTCCCGTCTCTTTGCAGAAAAACACTCAGCATCAGCTTGTGGTGACTTCATAGGAGTGCCAACTACACTAGCACCCTTGGATTTCCCCTTTTTCTTGGACTTGGCCTTCTTCTTAAAGTTGGTGGCTTTATTCACCGTCATCGCATGATTGACTTCCTTCTGAACTCCACTATCAGCGGTCTTGAGCATGGCGAACAATTCACCAATACTCTTATCCACCTTATTCATGTTGTAGTTCATGGAGAAGCTACTATAGCTCGGAGGGAGGGAAGCGAGGATAAGTTCAATGCCCAACTCTTAGGGGATTGGAGAATTCAGCGCATCCAACCTTTGCATGTACCTAGACAATCTAAGCACATGCTGACTCACTGAGGTACCCTCAGCCATCTTACAAGCCAATAAGGCTTTATACATCTCATATATTTCCGATGTTGCTTGCTTCTGAAGCAAGTCACTCGGAGGGAGAGAAGCGAGGATGAGGCCGGTGCCCAACTCTTGGGAGACCGGACAATCCAGTGCCTCCAACCTCTGCATGTACCCAGACAATCTGAGCACGTGCTGGCTGAGTGAAGTACCCTCGACCATCTTGCAAGAGAACAAGGCTTTGTATATCTCGTACCTTTCACCCGTTGCTTGCTGCTGAACCAAGTCTTCCGGCTCCGCTGCAACAGGATCATCATCGCCTATGGTTGGATGGACGTGAGTCTCGTCTTCCACCGTAGAGACGTGGCCGAGCTGCGCGGGGTCGACGACGCCGGGGAGGTGGGCCCCGTTGTCCAGGAGTTGCGTGGGGTCGACGACGTTGGGGAAGTGGGCCCCAATGGCCAAGAGCTGCGTGGGGTTGACGATGCCGGGGATGTGGGCCGCCCCGTTGGCCATGAGCAGACAGGAGAGCTCGGCGGAGCTCCCTCGGCGCGGCCGCCCAGGACCGTGGGCGAGGAACTCATGGGCGAGGCTTCCGGCGAGGAGCATGTTGACGACGGCCACCTTGGACAGCTCGGCCTGGGCTGCAGCGAGTGCCTCCTCCTTGCACTTGGCCAGCACCACACGGGCCGCCTCCAGCTCCTCGCGCGAATACATGTCGAGCGAGCGTAAAAATACGGAAGAGGTAGAGGCTAGTTGTGGATTCGAGATACGTATATGCTTCGATGTGATCCCACGCGACGAGGCGTGGTTTATTTATAGCAGAGGTTTGAGCCAGACTCGGTGCCCGCGGCGAGGTGGGACTAATTAAACGACCGCAAAAACGCCACCGGTTAATTTGCTGCAGATCCACGCGTACCGGTGATGGGCCGTATCAGGCAGTTGATTGTCTCGAGAGATGGGCTCGTTTCTTTGTTTGTGGGAAGAGGATGGTCTCCGACACGCCTGTCTATTTAACTTGTACTCACTCCGTTCAAAAAAGGATGTCTTGGATATATCTAGATTTGGATGTATGTGTATACTAAAACATGTCCACATCCAAATTTTGATATATCTAAGACATTCTTTTCCGAACAGAGTGAGTACTACCAGCGAGCTTATCAAAGAAGAAAAAACACATACTATATGGAGTGCACTATGGGGTACATTAAAAAGCAAAGTGCATATAATATAAAGAAAAGGGAGAAAAAGGTTTGGGACTCTTTCACCGACACCGAGCGAGAAGATGGAGCCACTTATCTGCGCGTAGTAGCTTTCAACGATGGCGGGCTTGAAGAGGAAAATGGTGGCAGGGTTTGTGCTGTCAAAAGATGCATCTACTACCCAACAAATATGTTGCCCAAGTGATTCACAGCCTTCGTCTCGCCAAAATGGGATGAATCTTCTCACGCAACATTTTTGTCATTCGTATGTCCATGCCTGGAGAGGAGAGGCCTTCCAGCCCTTTCCTTCGACGGTTCGATGGCCGCAGGCTTGGTGCGGGGCTGACTCGCGCCATGGATGATGGTCTACACGGTGGGTTCTCCGGCAAGAAACGTTGGTGTGTGCTTTGGACATTTAGATGGCGGGTGCCCCGTGGTAGGTGATCCTAGCGAAGCTATCACCGTTTGTAGTGGCCAATCCCTAGTCATGATTTGTAGACATCGGTCCGTCATGGCGAAGCTCATTTTGTCGTGTTTTTATTTTGAGCATATGAGAAGCCCTTCAATATAAATGTTTAGTGTAGACGTATGAAATTTATATGTAAAATGGGACGAAATCCTATTTTGAGGATGTTACAGGCTAGTACTCCCTCCGTTCATAAAACGATGTCTCATTTTGTTTTCTTTCCTCGCAGGACAACCAAACAAACAAAACAGCCCAAACCCAAACGGAGGTTGGTGCGCCGCTGGTCCTCCTACCGTCCTTCGCTAGCGCAGCACCCGTCGCGTGGTCTCGCCGTACGTGGACACATCCACGCCGTCCGTCGCCGGATCCGACGGCCGCCGCGCGAGGCAAACGTAACCGGCGTCCACGTCGACGACGAGGACGGCGTCGTGGGTTGGAGGGAACAGTGAAACTTCCTTTCCTTCCTTCCGAGCTTTGTGTGTGCGGTTGGTTGGACTCCTCTTCGTCCTCTCGCCGTCGCCGTTGCCGCGCCCACGACTTCCTCTCCCTCCACCCGCCTCCTTTCCCCTCTCTGCATACATATACACGCGCCCCCGCCCGTGGCTGCTGCCTCCTGCTCCGCCGTTGCTCCCTAGGCGGCAGTTGTACCTACCCGCCGCCGCGCAGCTGCCCTGTTGCCCGATTGGAGCGGGACTCGGCCCGGGTTCAGGCGCCGGCGGGATCGATCCGGGGATCCGTCCACGCCGTCGCCGGCGGTCGCGTCTGGCCTAGCTGCAGCTCAGCCGCCGCCGGAGGTGAGAGAGATCGGTTCCGTCATGAATTAAGCTCCCTCCCTCCTCCTTTCCGCCGCTCCTGCTACGCCGGATCGTGCTGTTCCGGCCGCCGTCCGGCCAAGATTTTTCTTTTATCCTCTCTAATCTTCTTCTTGTTCCTTTCCCCAACTCGTTAGTAGGACAGAAAAAAAGATGCTTCTGTGCGTTTCTAGATAGGGCCAGCTAACTTTTTAGGTAGGTGGAATTGGCTGGATTTGGTTGGGGGGCTGGAATTTCAGATTTTTTTTTAAAGATAGGGACTCACTCGGCTTACAACAAGAGTTGAATATAACTGTCATCCGTTATTTGACAAAGATTTATTTACTGGTTTATAGTAGGTTTTTTTTTGAGTGTATAGTTTATTTATTAGGAGTTGAATCCTCCCCTCTGCGCTCGTAAGCATGGTCAAGTCTTAGTTAAATTAATCAGCTTAGGTCAATACCGTGCATAACAGGAAGGTTTGACAGTTAACTGCGACCGAAACTTAGACTAGTGATGTTTGATGATTCTGAGGTTGAAAAATTGCAAGCTGTCAGCCTCTGACCATGGGTGATTAGGATATGTCCTGATTGGTCATCAGTTCGTCATGCATAGGTTATTTTAAAATATATATTCTAGTCCTTGCCTCCTCCTCGGGGTCTCTGACCATGGATTTGGCGCCGTGTTCCCCCCAGGGCTTCCATTTGGGTTTGACGTGTGATGCGATGCGACTGCACCGGTATGATGTCTCTGAATGATGCGTAGCGGTCGTCGCCTGCAAGCGTCCACCTCCCCTGCCTGCATTCTGTACCAGGTCATGGCCAAACTCGCTACTGTTGGTCGCAGGTTTGTAGTTTTTTTTTCCTTACCTCCAATTGGTTTTGAACTGGCTCCAGGCTTCCCCACAGCTAATGCTTCTCCCACTTGTGTCGATGCTCGCAGCGTGCTTAGATTTACAAACGAAAGCATGAGGATTGTTATGGTGACGGTTATTGGGGCCGTTCTTGGCTTCTACATCGGAATTTCGTTCCCACAAGTGAGCATCACAAAGGTATAATGATGTTTTTTCTCTCAATGTAACCACATTGTTTTGATTGATCGGAACTGAGTAACTTATGTATGCCTGGAATGTGCCAGCTACACTTTCCGTCCAGCTTTGTTTCGTATACAGAGGAGAGAAGCTCTGAGCTCACAACACAAGCCTTACTTAATCATGCCTGGACTTCTGCTAGAAATACAAGGGAGAATGGTTCCGAGGAAAACTCAAAGTCAAACTCTACTTTGAAGGTATGTTTTATGACTTGTTAATTTGGACAGCGACAGACTAGTTTAGCAGTAAAGTATCACAGGCCATTAGAATGATATCCATTTGGCACGACGTTCTGCTTGAATAATCGATGCACACAGATTAAACATTTATATTGTGGACATCCTTTCCTAATCACTGTTTACCTCTGCTACATTCTGTCCCCTAATACAAAAACTTTGGTTATGATCATAGATTTATGTCCCAACAAACCCCAGGGGTGCAGAGCGGCTAGCGCCAGGCATTGTTGTGCCAGATTCCGACTTCCATTTGCGCAGGTTGTGGGGAGACCCAAGTGAGGTACATTTTCCTCATGTCACCCAACTGATCCTCAGTTCATCTAAGTTTTTATTACTGGACATCTTGAGAGATGCTCTGAATTTTATAGCCTTTCCACTTTTTACAGCATGTTCAGATTTACATGCGTGTATTATCTTTATGCGTAGGGTTACATTTTTCTTCTTCCCTTTTTTGTGTAATTGAGATTGAGATTAATGTTAATATTACCCTGTGCCTCTTCATGTTCATCTTGTCAGTATTAAATAAGTTCAACTAATTGAAATTAGAAGACCCAAGTGAGGTCATTTTGCTACAGAACATCGTGAGAAATATTCTAACCTATAAATTAGTAATCAGACTTACAAGGCATGCATCCCTTATGTTTATGCTTGTTCTTTCTTCAAGGTTTTGTTTGCCTTTCTACAAAAAAAAAAGTTTGATTGAGATGTTATATTAGAAACTCTTAATATTATTGTTTATGTCCTCTCCTGTTGTCTGGTTGTTATTAAGTAAGAAACTAGTAACGTCATCTGTTGGGTTTTCAAATGATTCCAAATAGAAGACCTAAACTCTGCAGCCTTCTGAAGTCAAGTGCTTGGTATGCTGATATTTGATCATCAATATGCAGGATCTGCCCTTCAAACCAAAGTACCTTGTGACTTTCACAGTTGGATATGCTCAAAAAGAAAATATAAACAGAGCAGCGAAGAAGGTAATGTTTTTTAGCAAGTTGAGAAATCAAATATCGAATCTCCCCAGTTTCAGTAGCAAGTGAAAATTCAATCTGTATATGCCATTTCACATGATCACCATCCTGATTATTTTGCTGTCTGTATTGCAGTTTTCTGACAATTTCGCTATCCTGTTATTCCACTATGACGGCCGTGTGACCGAATGGGACGAATTTGAGTGGTCAAAGCGAGCCATCCATATCAGTGTCAGTAAACAATCTAAGTGGTGCGCCTCTATTGTACTCACCATTCCTTCAATAGACTCGGTGTGAAATATCTTCCTCTTAATGCATGTTTTTGCACGTACCTCTAGGTGGTATGCCAAAAGATTCTTGCACCCTGATATTGTGGCGGCTTATGAGTATATATTCATATGGGATGAGGACCTTGGAGTGGATCATTTTGACGCAGAGGAGTATGATTCCACTCTTCACTTCTGCCATCAATGTTTCTTGATATGACTCTGACATATACATACTGGTGTTGGATTACAGGTACATCAGACTTGTTAAGAAATATGGTCTGGATATCTCCCAGCTGGTTTAGATCCTGATAGGGGACTAACATGGCAGATGACCAAAAGAAGAGGTGACCGAGAGGTCCACAAGTGAGTGGAGCAGTTATAATCTGAAACAAAAACAAAGCTATTGATTATTTCGTGATGTGGTTACCTGAGTTGGCAACATGCCTTGTTGTAGGATGACAGAGGAAAGGCCAGGCTGGTGCTCTGACCCTCATCTTCCACCTTGTGCTGCGTATGTGCTTCTTATCCATCTCTTTGCTGTTCACAGTGCTTCCCATTATATCATTTTAAGCATCATGTACTATTACTGAGAGATCTAACTGATGCATCATTGTTGCTAATTACCTTGATGGATGTTTTGATCTAAAACAGGTTTGTTGAAATAATGGCTCCTGTCTTCTCTAGGCAGGCATGGCGATGCGTATGGCATATGATTCAGGTATGTTTCTATCAATGGTTTAGTTCCGTTGTATCTGGACTTTCTCCATCTTTATTCATCGGTGCTCCTCTTGGACACAGAATGATTTGGTTCATGGGTGGGGCCTCGACTTTGCCCTCAGGAAATGCGTGGAGGTATATATATCCATCTCTCTTCAAATTGATTACGAAATTGAACCAGCCTAGCTACCTAGCAACCCTGCCCTTTCTAGACATGTTTATTGAGTTGTTGCACTCCTCAATCACAGCCTGCTCACGAGAAGATCGGAGTGGTCGACTCCCAGTGGATCGCTCACCAGATGGTTCCTTCTCTTGGGAACCAGGTAATCCAGTCCTCAAAGACAACAAACTCTTGAAATGTGTATCAGGTCTGTTTCACAGCATGCGACCAGCATTTGTTAACATGTGCGATGAACTGGCAGGGCAAGGCGGAACGCGGGAGGCCGGCCTGGGAAGGGGTGAGGGTGCGGTGTCGGAAGGAATGGGGCATGTTCCAGACGAGGCTGGCGGATGCTGAGAAGGCCTACTACAAGATGATGGGCATCACGCCTCCAAATTCCACCCTTGTGTAGCTAGCCGATGGCTCGCCTTGGTCTTCCTCCTCGGTTACACATGGTGGTTTTCTCTGTACGGATGAATGACATGACACTCCTGACTCTTCTGCCAGGATGATGGAGCGGTGGCGATGATAGCGATGGTGGCGATGGATGTATAGATTTTAGATGCATGTAGAGCAGCACACATGATGATGTTATAAAGATGTGTCGGCATTTACAGTGCACTGTCCTGGTGGTTGTCAGGCGTATGGCTCTTTCTGACCGTCGATTTCGACGACTCGAGTTTGGCCCCGAACGGAAGGAACGTCGAGTTTCCAGGTTGTACATTCGTACCTCTATAAATACTAATGAACCAGGTTCCAGCATACTTACTATACTAAGTGAATGATGCAGTAGCATCAGTTAGTCAGTCAGGGTAGATGCATCTCTCAACTCTGACAGATTGTGAAACAAAATGCTGTATTTGGCCTGTTGCACCTGCAAATTTTGGAAGCAAGTAAATTGCCATCAAATCTAGGAGCAATTTCCATCATCACGGACATTGGACAAGAAATGAAATTTTGTCACACGTGAAACATGATAGCACGGTCCTCCTGTGATCCTGTCCTACATTACAGATGAATGGATGAATAGACGCAGCTCCATATCTCAATGAGAGGACGACTATATCGCTAGCAGTTAATCTAGCTTTGGATGGATTGGGATTGCTCGACTCTGATCCTTAATTTGACCGTGGAGTTTCTGCGACTGTTTCAGTGAACCCGTTGTGCCAACAGGCAAACTCAGGCTGGGCTTGCACCTTAGGCTGGGCTCTGGCTTCAATTTTCAGCCCAAAGAAAGCTGCCCCAACCTGACATGTAGCATGGGAGCTCCTGTGATCATTTTTTTTAATATTGTTCATCTTTTAAAGTGGTTCAAATTTCGAAAAATGATCATATTTTTAAAAAAAATCATTTTTTTAAGTGGTTCGTTTGTAAAAATGTTCATTTTTAAAATAAAAAATGGTTCATATTGAAAAATATTGATGTTTGAATCTGAACCATTTTCAAAATGTTCATTTTTTTAAATGGTTCAGATTTTAAAATGTTTCAGATTAAAAAACTGTTCATATTTCGAAAAATATTAATTTTTGAAAATGGTTCAGATTCAAAAAATGATCATTTTTTAAAATGGTTTAGATTTTAAAAATGTTCATTTTAGAAAATGGTTCATTCTTCAAAAATGTTTCATTTTTAAACATGGTCCAGATTAAAAAATGTTCATTTTTAAAATGGTCCAGATTAAAAAATTGTCATTTTTAAAATGGTTCATTTTTCAAATTAATGAACCATTTTCAAATTTATAACATTTTTTGGACTTTTTGAAATTCGGAAGGCGGACAAAAGGAAAAAACAAACGAATCTGGAATGCAAACTTCGTGGGTTGGCCCACACGCGGCGTTGTCGCGGAACCGACGCTCCTATGACGCACAGAGCAGTTGGGATGCGGCCCAACTGCGGGGCCGGAGAAAAAGGTACGGGGATAATTGGTTAGGCTGGGATTCGAACTTGCCTCTCCTAGGTGGAGCGACGTGGAGCAAGCCACTGGCATCGAGTTGGTGTATGAATCTGAATTCGAACGAAAAATCTTAAACCTCAACATTTTCAAAATCTGAACATTTTTTCAAATCTGAACTTTTTTTCAACCTCAAGAATTTTCAAATCTGAACAATTTTCAAATCCAGACAATTTCAAATCTGAATAATTTTTAAATTTGAACAAATTTCGCATGTGAATAATTTTCAAATTTCAACTGTTTTCATATATGAATTTTTTTTACATTTGAATAATTTTCGAAATTTAACATTTTCAAATTTAAACAATTTCCAAAAATGAACATTAAAAAACAAAAAGCGAACCGGAAAAGGAACGAAAAACAAAAATAAAAATGAAACAGAAAAACTGATAGGAAAAAGAAAACATAAAACAAAACGGAGGAAAAAAGTAACTTGGAGCTGAACCAAAACGGGAGCCGAAGATGCTACTTGGGCCGGCCCAACTGCGAAAGGAAGAGCACTGAGACGTGCGCCTTGTTTCCGTAACGGATGCAACATGCGCCAAATTGGAATCGCATGGACATAAGTCCCATCGATTTTCGAAGAGCTTGTTGTTTATAATTAATTGATTCATCTTGAACGGCTTCAATAAACCCATGAGAAAATGTGAGGAGGATACTATGTATGATATGTCGCTAAAACTCTTCTAACCCAGCTGAAAAATAGGGAGAAAATAAGCAACATATAACGGTTATTGAGTCTTTGCTAACTCATATATGAAAACCTCAAATAGGACATATGATATTTGTTGATAATTTCTCCCCCAAAAACTCCATCGAGAAACTATGAATAGAGAATATCATTTGATATATTGTAAAATTCATTAAAAGCTAATGGATTTTTTTTGGGTTTTACCTATATCTTTCATCTCTAGTTTTGTCTTCAGATGATTATGTGCTTCATCAATATATCTGATGTTGCCAGTGATGTTATGATCGTCAAAATACACTAATATAATGTTGAATCCTAGCGAGGATTTTTGGACGAACATGTATGAGCGCATTTGATGGAATAATCTTTTTGTACAAGGACTTCACTAAGTCAGGTGTACCAAATTTATTCCTAATATTGTAGGTCATGTAGCGCCTTACTAAGTTTGCACAATACATGTTGCGATTTGCGGTTGGATTTAGAATTGGGGTTTCAATGAAAATCTATATGTAAGAATCAAAACGATAGAAGAATATATATATATATATATATATATATGTTCACTACATTTATTAGCCACATAGCCAGTTTCACCACCCACACCATGCAACACGTACATAAATTCCGCGACCAACTTATCGCAAAACCGACACCCTCTTCTTCCTACTCTTATCTCAGCCAGTAACGGGCAACCAATGCAAAGGGAGTCTGGTGATAGGGGTTATGGTGGTTGTGTAGGACGCCGCGATCAACGAAGCCGATATTCTGGTGATAAGATCGCCTATGCTCTGGATTATTGTAGCCTATTGAACTAAACTGTGGACCCCGGGCGTGTTAAAGTAAATACAATTATACTAAACTCTTATACCAAATTATAATTTATTATCATATTGTAGTTTTAGCAAATAGATGCCATATATTGCTCAGTTAGCATTGTTACGCATATAATACTATTTCTCAATATTTATAATTTGTGTTTTCCATTATCATTGAAAAATATATATTCGAGTTGCGCATTTTTTCATTTTTGAGACATTGACCTTAACAAATATAAAGAACAATCTTAAATGTGAAAAAAAGGAAAACAAATGCACATCTCCTTGATATTTTTTAGTATTGACGAAATGTCTATATGTATATTATTATGTGAATGTTCTTTCTGCTTTTAATATTGTTAAATATATTGATAGAGATTTCGAACCATACACCCTAACAAATATCTTATTAGAGGTGTGTAGTGTGTGGTTTATGAAATATATCAATTTCTAGGGTTGCTCATGTTTTCTCTTGTCAAACGTGTGTTACATATTACATTGGATTCATTAATAAGTCAAAATATGTTAATTATATCCACTTTTATAAAATATCATTGCTTATAGTAATTAACGACGAACATAAAAAATTATGGATGTACCGATGTTTCAAACAAACAATAATTATTTTATATGCTCCAAAAATGCGGCTCTTTAACACATGGTGTATACAAGTGCTAAATGGGCTAGTTTCTCAAGTAAGAAGTTATGTATGAAATTACACATGGATATATATCTAGGAAACCATTTAATACAACATGTGTAAGGCATCCATAGGGGAGACTAGCATCCAAATTAAACTTGCCACGGCTGATGTAATTGCATTGTTATTATATTGGACATTGTATTGGTCCTTAATGTGAAACGACTTTCTATTTTAATAAGTATCTAAAAATCTCTTATATATGTGACATGTAATAGTATAAGAGGTAGAAGTATACTTTAGTATTTGAGCCCCTCCTCTTGAGGCTCGGAGTGGCCGCCCTGTTGGGCAGGCATATGGATTAGCCCTGCCTGTGCCAAATGTGCACAACAACATATGCATAGGAAATCATTTCACGTCACAGGGTCTCTCTACTTTTTTGGCATGATGAGGAGGGGTCTAGAAAACTAATCTTGCAAAGCTCCATTTGCACGCAAGGTAAAACAAATTAAGAAATGACCTCAAAACATTGAGCAAAAATTAACAATAAAGGATAGCAAACACATGTGACACTTGTTCATAAAACACATATATAGGCCAATAACAAGCTAACATCATGATCATAAAATCATATAGATAGATTGATATGGATTTCTCATCTTAGTTGTATTTTCCATCACACACAGGTCTTCAGTCTCTTCACCATAGTACATGGCCTCCTCGACATCTTCATCGTGAGACTACACGTGCTCTCGAGGTGCCGCAGCGACACACGATGCAGGAGGAGGAGGAGGAGTTCGTGGACGAGGACGAGGCGTTCCGAAAAGCCATCGAGACCTCAGCACTGGACGAGCTCGCACAATGGCCTGAACTGCTCCTAGTGCTCCAGGTATCGCAGAGGAGCTGCCCCGCACGCCGGGCCGCATGTCCACGCGAGAGTGGACACTTAAGCCGGAGACGTACACATGAATTTCTACTGTACGTAGGAGCAAGCGCGGGATTGTGGGTCATATTTTGGGGAGTGATGCTATAGGTACGATGTTTTATGTCCGATTTTCATATGACAGTCCGTCACACATGAATCATGCATACATCTATACCCTTAGCAGTACCCGCTGAAGAGGAATTCAAACAACCAGATTAAGCCACGTTGAGTCGTACGTGAATTGGACAAGAAACATCTAATTTGAGGCACTTCCGTATTTTGGGGCTTCCTCCGAATGGGCGCCCCTGCACGAGGAGGCACCATCTTCGCCATCACATGCGATGTCATGGCCACCGGCACTAGTGTCTTCGTGGCCATGGTCACCTCTGGTCGGCGTCGTCATCGGCCTCGACGACATAGACTATGATTTGAGTTGCATTGAGCAAAGGGAAGTTTTCGTTATATATGTACGGGATTGCACACCAAATAAATATGCACACAACCGATATATGACAATAGTAAAAATATAATCACGCGAAATAGGTTGAAAGAAGTGGCAAGAAAATATATCGCAGAAAAATCTTAGTTCGCAACTATCGATCCGCGCGAAGGAGAAACCTTGTTGTTGAGTGGCTTGATTTCTTGTAAGAGAACCTCGTTCGAATCCTAGTTAGCTTTTGGAGATGGGATGATTTTTTAAAATTATATTCTTGGAGTACCATGTTTTACAGGAGCAAAATTAGTTAGTTGATCTGAGCCGTGCCTGGCCCAACTGCGACCCGGATCGGAATCACTCCACGTCTCGGTCCCGACTTCCAACTCCGACTCGCACCCAGCAATGGTGGCTATATACATCGCCTCCTCGTCCTCCTCACGGTTCCACACCCAGCAAACCCAACTTAGAAACCTCTACGGCAGCTCTGTTCAAGCGTTCTCGATAGCCGGCGAGCAAGGTGGTTGGCGAAGGGGACGGTGAACCCGTCGGCGCTGGACTCTTCACACGAGATGAAGAAGGTGGCGGTGGCGTCGGCGGAGAAGATCCTGGACGACGACAAGGCGGCGGCGACTGGCCAGGAGCCGAGGCTGTCGCAGCAGTCGGAGATGAAGAGCGAGGACTTCCCCGCCCTTGACTTTAGCAAATTCGACCTTTACCGCTCTGGCGACGAGGGGCTCGACGACTTCGTGGTTCGTCCCGGCGAAGATGTCCAAGAGGCCATCTACTACGGTGAAGATTGAAGACCTGGATGAGTTTCTGTGATGTAACCGAGATGAGAAATCCATATATCTATCTATTCGACAAAGCAATGTTATGTACTTATGTTATCCCTTGATGTATTGGCTCGTTATCAATGGCCACCACCTTTATGAACAAGTGTCACTTGTGGCCTGTGTGCGTTAATTTGCTTTCGAAAATGTGCTTGTTGGATTACTGTGAACGCTTAATATATCCCCATAATTTATGTGAACTCTGAATCGGCCCCTAATCTTGACTACCTCAGACAAAACTACACTGACAAGACCGATTTCAACAAAATGAGACTGCAGACATGCCATGCATGTTTCAATCCGCTTACACAGAGTTGCAATGGAATAGAAGTAACAACCAGTGAACCGATGAAAAGTTAGACCTTTAATTTCAGCACTTCTGAATTCAGCAGAACATTTAAGGACTGGAGACTCTTTTGAAGCTTCAACAAACAGTGTGCAGTCGAGAGGGGACACACTAAAAGAAACAAAATATAATACTACGCATGTGTTAGCACATGCCATCCTAATCTGGACTAATTAGATGGGATGCGCTTGTATTATTATTAGGAGAAATTTTCAAACCAATTAAGCGGTGTGAGTGACTAGGGCTGTTTGGATAGAATTATATCTTGTTTTTGGTTTTTAGCTTATGACACAAAGTAACTAAATATTTGTTTTTGATTTGGTTTTTGACTTTGGTATAAGGCAAAAGCCAAAATCAAAAGCACATGTTTAGAAACTTTTGTGACTGGGAGAACCTTCGTTGGTATTCACAGGTCTGTGGTTTGGTGTATTCGACGTTGTTCTACGGCTGCCTTCAGAAAAGTACAAGATTGTGTCATGGAAGAAGAAAGGGCTTGAAGATCTCATAGATTTGTTCATCTCCTTTAGTATTGTTTTTGTAATCGATATAATCGTGTACTCTTTGTTGGTTTAATATATATGGAAAAATTCAAAAAAAATACCCAAAAGCCAGATATAAGCCCAACTAAACAGCCCCTAAAATAGCACATATGTTGGGTGAGGAGTATGAGATTTACTTTTACGCCAAGCAAAATAGCTGTACTGATGTATCGGGCAGTATGGTTTGAATTTTTCAAGCAAGATGCAAAAGGGCATTCGTCATTTTTTTTTCTTCCTCACCAAACATTCCCATAAAGTGGATGTTCATAATTGAAGAAACATGAAGTGCCTTTAGTGAATTCATGAATATTCACTTATCATTGGCATGTGCATGGCCACTAGCAAAAGTACAAGAGCTAGTATTAGAATGCAGAAGATGGAAGTAATTAGGATTTACTGGGATTGTGTGCTGTAGAAATCAAGCGCAAATATAATAAGGTATGAAGTATATACTTTGTGTATTAACCTTTTTTTTTTGCAACACCAGCTTCAGTAGGCAATGGACACATAGGTTCAGGAAACCTTTTCTCTTGGCCATGAAGTTCCACGTGTCAGTTATGCAAGTGGCTTCCGGAGATGGTTACACTCATCTTGTTCGAAATCCGCTACTCTAAAATGATTTGGACGACGACCGCCTTGTACCCATAGCTTTCTTATTCATCTCTCTTGCAAAACCTTGGGTAGGGCATACCGACTGTTCAGCAGTATTGAACCGCCATTTTAGGGATGCTGAGTTCCAATCCCAAAGAACTGCTCTCCGTCATCATGCTTATCACTAGGGATGTCTGGAAATAGAGGAATGCTCGTGTTTTCGACAACAGATTTTCCATCTTGTCGGTGCTCACCCAACACAATTAAAGATGAAAGTAAGAACCGGATCATGGCCGATGTGAGACACCCGGCGGAAATTATTGCCTAGTTCTATTATCTTTTCCCTTTGCAGTTGGCTTAGTCATATTGGTTGTTAACTTCTTATAAATATAAAAGACACAACTTTTGCCTCGTTTAAGAAAAAAGTTTGCACCCAAATCCCCATAAAATATTAGGAATGCCTAGTGTACAGTTTTTTTAACATACAAATATACTATTGTATCCTATTCCTTCAATTTGAAAATTTTGGAAGGCAGCTCTCTAGTTGATTTGACAAAGAGAGAGCAGTCATTCAGCATGTGTCCAGCCGTCCATCTGGACCGTCCATCGCAGGTTGAACGGTGGATTTCGGAACCACTCGCCCTCGCCGATAACGCCGTCGCGCAGCCGCACGAGAGGAACGGACGGACGGCGAGATGCTTCGAAGCGCCCGACCCGTCGCCGCGGCGGCGGCGCTGCTTCTCCCGCCAGCGCCGCCACTCCGCCTCCCCCGCCGCTTCCTCTCCCTCACCGCCACCCCCTACCCGCTCTACTACGACCTCCTCGTCCACCGCCCCGCCAAAACCCCCAAATCTACCCCATCCGACGCCGACGCTCCCCGTCCGCGTCCGTCGCCCTCCGCGGCCGAGGACGCCGAAGATGAGCAGCCTCCCGCTCTCGACCGCGCGCAGCGGCGGTACCTCCGGAAGCGCCGCAGCCGGCAGCTCCCGGACCCGGACGCCACCACGGGCACCAAGCCCACGACCACCTCGGAGATGGTGGAGCTGCGGCCGGAGGTGGTGGACTTCCCGCGCCTGCACGCGCGCGAGGAGGCGCTCTACTTCCACGACGCCTTCGCCATGCCCTGGGAGAAGGACAAGCACTACCGCATGCTCTACCGCCTCGAAAAAAAGTACTTCCCGGAGCAGTCCCTGGACAACGCGTTCGTCGCCGCCGACGCCTACAGTACCGCCGCGCAGCCCTCGGACGCCGACAAGGGGCTCGTATTCTTCGAGGAGGAGCGCGACGAGGGGGTGGTCGGGAAGAAGAAGGAGGAACCTGGAGACAAGGGGGAGGTGCTCGAGAGGAAGGTCGAGGACTTCTTCAGGTCCTTGAAGAAAGGACCTGGGGCTGCGGAGGCCGACGACGCTTCGACGGCGAAGAAGAAGCCTGGGGGGTCTGGAGACAACCCGAGGCAGGTGAAGCGAAATGTGGTGGGGGAGGAAGACTGGCCACGGCCGCACCTCGCGAGCAGGAGGACGGAGCTGCCGCCTCGCTGGGATGGGCCAACCGGGACCGTCGTGCTCGTCGACAAGCCCAAAGGTGATGCATTTCCTCCCACTTGATGAATGCTCTCATGGGAATTCCATAAGATCGCATGGCATGTCGGTATACCTGGATCAGTACTACTAGGTTGTAGTATGTGGGATTAGGCAGCAGTGGGAATATATTGATGTGCTAAAGGGGATGCTAATTATGAGCGCATAGATGAGTACCAGCATTCCAAAATTTCTGTGTTGATGCTTTTTGTGCTCAGATACTTGCTTGCAGTCCTTAAAATTGGTGGGTATCTTGCAGGATGGGTAGGTTTAGATGGATTTGGTTTATTTGAAATCAGATGTATATCTGCCATACTGCCATTGCAGTTTCACGAACACAATCCGGTTCTCGATCTTGAGAGCTAGAGTTCATGCTTTATGTAGTTTAGAGTTCGCATTTTGAGTTAGGAAATTTGCTTGTCTGAGTACGATACAGGTGGTTGTTATCATAACAGCTCCTTCTCCAGTAATGATAAGCTGAAATTTGCCTTTCTACTAATACAGGATGGACTTCGTTTACTGTTTGTGGAAAGCTGCGGCGATTAGTGAAAGTGCAAAAGGTGACTCTTAGTTTTTCATGGTGCATTAATGTGGTTTTTGCTCCACAGACGATCTTCATGGCACCTGTGATTGCAGGTTGGGCATGCTGGTACTCTGGATCCTATGGCGACTGGATTGTTGATTGTTTGTGTGGGCAAAGCAACCAAAGTTGTTGACAGGTACTGTTCTATCTTCTCTTTTCAACGAAATGGTATTGGTTACTGGGACATTCTTCCTGTCAGTTATCCTATTCCAAGTTTTTCTAGATTTTTATGGCTTCAAATAATATAAGATGGAATCTGAAAACTGGACGGATGTCATTTGTAGTCATCTCCTGCAATAGAATTTATTGAAACCTATTTCATGAACGAATGTGTGCATGCTTTTGAAGATACCAAGGAATGGTGAAAGGCTATAGCGGTGTTTTCCGTCTTGGAGAAGCAACATCAACCTGGGATGCAGATTCACCAGTATGTATCTTCATATCCTTACAATGATCTACCGAGCATTCTTCTATTTTAGGAACTGTCGATTGGATCAACTTCTAAATTGTATATGACAAGAGGAAGTGTCATGCCGTACCAACTTATTAGGTGCACAATTAATTATGATATTATTGGATTTTAAATGTTGCTACAAATTAAAAAGTAGCGATACTATCAGGGAAATCAATTGATTATCATGCGTCTCAATCTCCATTTGAAATTGAACTTGTTATTCCTGTAAAGTCTGATCGTGGTAATTCTATTTGTGCTATGTACAATGTCATAGAAGTTACACAAGTTATGTTTTAGGGCTAATAACATATGAGGTGCAAACCACCCTTAGGATGGAACCATGAACCTCCTATGTATTCATGACTTTATCCAAACTGCGTGCCTTTTAGTTTATATATGACAAATTTACAATTATGCCTAACCATCCATTTATGATCAGGTTATTCAAAGAGAATCATGGGAACACATCAAAGATGAAGATATTAGAAAGGCTGCGGCATCATTCATGGGGGAGATATGGCAAGTTCCTCCAATGTTTTCTGCTATTAAGGTACACTGTTTCCTTATATAACATGAAACTGTTGTCTGTTCCTTGTAGTTTATAAGTGATCCTGATGCTAGTCTAGGTGTTTCAGAGTTTCTAAAGATCAATGTCTTTCAAACTTGGGTGGTCTGCACATCATGGTTCTCATTACTTTTGGTTACCAGTCTACCGAATGTTTGAATAACATCTCTGAGAAAGAACAAGATTGAAAGATAATTTGCATATATTTTGCACTGGACGTACTATCTCACCACTTGTTCATGTACTCTGACTTCTGTAAGTAATGGCACGTGGATGCAGTTGAGTTTAGTTCCTTGTCCTTGGCAAGCTGTTTGCGCACTTGTTTTTACATTTTTCTGTCACAGAATGTAAAATTATCTATATCCTAACTCTAGCCTAGCAAGAGGATGTGGAATAATCAATTAACCGTTGATTAAACAATAGTAAACTATGATGATACAAAACTATCACTTGAAATTACTGTCAGTATGACGGCACACTGGATTTTCGTTGCCTATTACTCGTCCATTATCAACCAACCATGATGTACTAGGTTCTTAACCTGTGCTCTTTTGTTACGATTGAGTGTGGTGCCAGGTAGGCGGTGAAAAAATGTATGACAAAGCAAGGAGGGGTGAAACGGTAGAGCTTTCACCTAGACGTATATCAATACATAAGTTTGATATTGAGCGCAGTTTAGAAGACAGGTATTCTTCCTTATTCCTTCCTTACTCTACCTCGGACTCCAAATGGATAATACACCTCCATACTGAAGTGTCTCGCACCAGGACTCTCCTGAAAGATCAATTTTGTTTGCATGTCTACAGGCAAAATTTGATATTTCGAGTTAATTGCTCAAAAGGAACATACATTCGGTCTCTATGTGCCGACTTGGGAAAAGCGCTTCGAAGGTCTGAGCCATTATTCTTGTGTAATTTTCTTTATGTGTGTGCTCATTCCTGTATGCATAACCGAATAAAAGGGCAGCATTACCTTTCATGCTTGCCTCTTATTTTCCTCAGAAAAAGATTGTGTTATTAGGTGTGTTTTCATAAATACCCTTAAACGCTGCTATCATCTTCCTAGGTTAGCATATTGCTTTCTCCTCTAATTAGGATATAATTTCACGTGCTACAAATATTTGCAGCTCTGCATGTCATTGGTCTGGGTGAAAAAGTTCTGAATTTAGCTAGTGTAACTGATTAGTGTATGGTACTGATTCCACTGTGGCTTAGTATCCTGAAGGTCTCTTTTGGTCTGTTTTTCCTTGGATGCAGTTAATGATTGACATTATATTTGATACGAGATTTAGCGTATCCTGATGCCCTGTTTGCCATTTGAGTTACAATGCGATGATTAAATCCAATATTTTCATTTGCCTGCAGCTGTGCTCATTTAACTGCCCTGCGGAGAGACTCAATCGGTAAGTTGCCATTCTGTGTGTTGTTTACTATTGTCTACACATAATGGTCGATTAGATCTAGTATAAATAAGTATGAATTCCCCGAAGCTTTCGTAGTTGTCTTGATAAATAATATTTGAGGATTATATATCCATGTGTTCCAGAGCGCATAAGCTCAGTCGTTGAAATGCATATTTTTACACTTGTTTTATGCTTGCTCAATAGGTGACTATTCTGTTAATGATGCTTGGAACTTCGATGAACTAGAAGAACAAATCACCAAGGGATATTTGTGAGAATCGGGCAACTGGCCATTCCCTTTTGAAGATCATGATCAAGAGCTACTCTTTCCAGACACGTGGTTGACTGAGCCTTCATTGTCTCTGTGGTACGAGGCGCGGATACAACCGTAGTGTGCATAAACATGTGTAATCTGGCGTTTTGGACATCTGATGTCTCCTTGGAATCAAGGGATACATTTGCCAACCTTGAACGCTGTATGGCTGTGGAGGTTCTATGTTTGGTGAAACTGTAACGAATGCATACTTGTATAGCTCGTTCGTGGCAAATTTTGATACTGAATATACATCATGATTTTTTTTATCTAAATGAATTTTATTATACCTGCCTTATGTTATGTTATCAACATGTTGGATGTTCTTCTTTGTTGAGACATTAGACATTTTATGTTCTTGTATTTTCTGTATACTTTTCGTGCAAAACCGCGCAGTGATAACTATGAGAGAATGGTCACATAAGTAGTTTCTCCTGGGAAGAGACATGAAGATAACCAAAGGATAGCTTAAATGGTTAAGAATGGTCACTCGGGTATCCAAGCTTATAGTTATACATGTGCCATTGGTCAGGCTTAGCAAAAATGACACAATACTACTCTGCACTTCAAAGATCCTGAACAAGTCCTAGTCAAATTCAGAAATCTACCCTGGAAAGTCAGTCTCGAGCTATCGTCGACATCAACATCTGCTTCACAAACTCGGCTCTTTGCAACCTCTCCTCGAGATCCTGCCTCGATGCATCATCCATCTCAACCCGATCCAGCCTGCAAGCAAGAACAAAACAGCATCGGGAGCAGTCAATGACCATTGTTCAGATTGAGGACCATCTCAAGCACCAGCAGTATCTGACATTTGAACAATACTCACCTCTGATCATCCAACGAATGGAGAGCGTGATCCTCCTCCTCGGCATCGCCGGACTCTGAATCGACGGGAGGCGGCGGGACGCTGCAGATGAACTGGGAGAGCAGAGGGTCAGGGGAATGATCATCGACCGGCTTGGCCGTGATGTATGAGGTTGTTTCGAAGCAGGAGTCAACATCCTCTTCGTCTGTCTCCTTGTCGGCAGCACCTGCTCCTCTTTGCTTGGAAGATGACCACTTCCTCCTCTGTGATCAAAACGCCAATGCCGATGAGATGAGCGGCAATGGGATTTGCAAATCGCAATGTGTGTTCATGACACTGATGGGAAATCATTGTACCTTGAGTAGCTGTGAGTGCCGATCCCTGAAATGCCCGGCCGTGTCGGCGTCAAGGTTGTCCGCGCAGATCGGGCACACCTGGAGAAGAAGACCACCTTTCGATCATCAGAGACGGATAAACTGAACCCAAATCAAAAACCAATCGTGGCCACTGTTCACAAATGATGATGATGCTGAATGCATTTTCTTACAGCATTTTTCATGTCGAAGCAGTGCTCCTCCTGCAGATGGTGACAGAGCAAGGGGACCTCCACCTCGATGTAGCAGAATGGGCAAGGAAAGTACTCCCACCACTCATCATCTCCTGCAACAAGAAAAATTGTTTATATATGGATCACTGCCTCTCAGAAGAAGAAAAACAGTAATTTCGCAGCTGCATATAATTTTGTTTCAACTGCATTATGAATGTTATCTGAACTTTCATGGCATTTCTATGCCTTGTGAAGAAACAAGGGGAGTTACAAAAGCTGTGAGCCAACTGAGACAGCCAATATGCAGAAAAGCAAAAATGTGCACACCAAATTTCTGTTTCTCTCTGTATCATGTGATCCACACTGCAAACCTTACTTGTCCCCAGAAATCAAAGGTCAAAAATCACCAGAAAATAAATTTTATTGATTACTTCTCCGGAACTGCCTTTGTTGCTCCTGCTTCTAATGGAACAGAAGGTACGCACCAGAGAAAGTTTTTACACTGTTGGCAATAGATCAAAATGCATGGCAGTAACCAGGACAAACTTAGAAAAAAAAAAGCACAGAGCAGAGCATCCCAAGAACTAAAAACAAAGAGCTTTCCCAAGATCCAACAAAACTGGGCTAAGACAATGGCCGGCCAAGAACTGAAATTTATATTGAAGATGTGAAGAACACAGCAAAAGAGAAGCAAGAGATAGCAAATGGCTATGAACAAGAAACCAAGAGGGGAAACAAAATAATTCATGGCGCAAAGTTGTTGCGGCAGAGAGACCTACCTGCAGGAGGCTGGTGGTGAGGGTGGTCATGGAGGCGTTGCTGCCTCCTTGATGGTAGGAAGCCATTGCGAGACTGCACCTCCATCTCCTTCTTCCCTCTCTAGGCTGATTCTGTTCACCTCAAGTCCTCAACAGCAACACAGCAGGGGAGAGAGAGAGAGGGGCAGGTCAGCCTTGTTGCTCAATGGCCTCCTTGCAAAGTATTTACTTATAAACGCTGCCAATGGCCTCATTGCCTTTTTGGCTACAGGAATATTTCTGTAGATGTCTTCAAAAGCAAAATGAGAGAAAAAAGCTTAGCTTAGAAAGACACTGCAATGGCCTAATGGGGCTGGTTAGGTAACGTGAGAATGTTTAGCTTTTCTCGGTTGATTAGGTCTGCAAATCTCCTAATCTAAAACTAGTCTTCTATATGATCCAACCTGTCATTAATCTGTATTTAATAATATACATTCATAATATATGTGCAGTGAATTAGCTCTGTGTGCAATGGAAATTGTAGAGAAACAATGTACTCCCTCTGTTCTAAATTAATTGACTTGATTTTGTCAAAATATGGATGTATCTATACTTGTTAGGTGTCTAGTACATGCATGTGTAACCAAATGTGTGTCAATTAAATCCGAACGGAGGGACTAGTACTGTTCTCATAATCTTGCTCTTATCCTAATATTTTTTTATTAAGCAAACATATTATTCTCTGACCTTTATTTGTCAGCTACTGATGCCATCACGTTGCCCCTGTACGGAACTCTGTCACAGAAAAAGATCACGGAGAACACTGTCTGGGAGCCATGTGGCGTGTGGATAAAACAATTGACGCAACATGTGCTTTGTTTATGGATATAAACCTTCCTCCCGGCCAGTCTTGCTTGTGACCTGAATTAATAATGTGTAAACCAATTGGTGCAACTTTCCTTCTATATCTTGCCTTTTCTTTTTTCTCCCTTTTGGTTAAAAGCTTTGCTGGAAACTTGGGAGCCAAGAACTCTTTTGTAAACAATGCGCGTCGATTCAGTGCTACGACCTGAGAGCTTAGCCATTAAGGTTAGTATAAGCTGTGTCCCCCATGACCAACTTGTTTTGTAAACACACTTTCCTGCATGCCACTGAATGTCACCTTTCCGTAAACAAAAAGAAACCTGTGTAGAAATACCTCCAAAATTCTGATTTTTTTATCTTACCATGTCTAAGATTCCGGATTCACTCAACTGAGAGCCTGTGCTTTTTGAGTGATTTATTATTTTCCAAGTTTCTAAGATGAAGACAAGAGAATCCCATGACTCACTCCTCCCCCCGTTTTTCCTCCCATGCATGTTTTTCAGTGAGGTGAACAGTGGCCAAGGAGGGAGTGTGCTGCAGTATCTTTCATGGTCAGCCAGCAAGCAGCAATGAAGACTGGAAAGTGTTTGTGTGGAAGCCACCTCATGGCCACCATACTCTGTGCTCTTTCTCTGTCACCAGGTTCAGGGGGATGTGATGTGCATGCATGTGTGCATATGCAGCATGGCTGTGCTGTGGGCTTCCCATTGGAGCTCACCATACATGGAGCACGACAATAGATTTTGATTTCTCTGCACAAGACAAAATTTGCAAGAAATGTTATGCTTTTTGGTTCTTGTTTCAGGCTTCCTCAGTAGTTGGATTGATTGCACGGCTTTTCTAGTGTCTTCGATGGCATTTGCAACTAAATTCATATGTGAATTTACAACTTTCTACTGTTTGTTCCCATTTATAGTGGTGTACTCGTTTTGCGTGATATAACCTGGACCGACAATTTGATAAATAATAATACATAAAAAATGTGACATGAAAATTCTATCACTTACTCCCCCGGTCCCTCCGTACCTAAATAAGTGTACTTCTACTTTTGTCTTAAGCCAATCTTTTTAAAATTTGACCAACTTTACTAGAAAAAACCTAGCAGTATTTAAAACATCAAATTAATAGTGAAATGTTGTTTCATATATACTTATTAAATATCATAAATATTGCTACATTTTTTTATAAAGTTGATCAAAATTTGAAAAGTTCGACTTAGGATAAAACTAGAAGTACACTTATATAGAGACAGGGGGAATAACATCTTTTCCCACATGGAGAGAGAGAGAGAGAGAGAGAGATTGAAAAACTAAACTGTTGCAAAGGCATCATTTCATTTTTATTACCAGGATTTCATTTCATCGTTATTTATATATTTCTAAGGCATCTTCGAGTTACAAAAACCTAGTAAACACAAGTACTAAACTGTTGCAGGTTCATTTCGATAGAAACTTAGAACTTGGTCCAAGACCATCATACAGGAGGCATTTCCGGCAAAAATTATGCTAGTCATTTATCACGTTATCAAACACATCAATCTCTGGAAAAACATTACACGAGTTATGCGCTGGCGTCGCAGGAGAATTCTACAGATACCCATTGATGATTATGAAAAAAGGCAGTGTGGTGGTGGTGGCGCGGTTCTTCGTTCAGGCGGAGAAGACGGATCTAGCGCGGAGGCGGCGGGGATCAAAACCCACCCTGCCGCGAGCCCACGACTGCTACTTTACGGGGATGTTTACTGGGTGAGTAGCTTGGAGTCGCAGGCCACGATCTTCACCTTGCCAACCTGCTCCGTGGTCTCCTCGTTCTTGAACTGCGCGTCCGTCAGGATGAACGTCCACACGTTGTCACAGAACCTGTAGGTGTGAAGATGGCCCTGTGGCAGAGGAATGAACAGACATGAGTAACCTGATGAATTGTCACTGTAATGACGCAGATGCAGTGACAATCGTGTCCATGAGAAGCACACAAGTCTGAACTAGAGTTGATTTTGTAGTGACAGTATTAAGAGCTGGAAATTTAGAAGCACACTGTTTCTCCTCATGTATCCATACATACGTCAAATAAAAGAGATCCATTAAGCAAAGGCTTATAAGGTGACTGTCTAACATGGATACAGGTTTCCTAGAATGGCAAAAGGTAGGCGGCTCCTGAAAAATGCACAAATCTTCACATTCTCAGCAAGTTGACAGTAGACAGGATCAATGCCAGGTTCCACTTAAGGTAAATTGCAATCAAGAAGCCAGGTCAATGTCAGATTGTAGATACATCCACTTTTGGCACAGAGTTATTGGAAGAAGGGTATCTCGAATAGCCAAATCCAAACACGGACACTACAAAAGGAGCAACAGGAAGCCAGGTACCATCCCAAGTAAACAAATTGGCAATTATATACTTTAGATGTTCCGAATTACGAAAACAGGGGATGGTGTTCGTTCTTCTCCCACCTCCGCTAAGAAAGAGATATCAAATTTAACTTCCAGTGTTTTCTGTGACAGTATTATGCTGGAGCAGAGCATGCTCTGAGTGGTGTTACTGTTACCTATGGATTTCATTGATCTAGTTTTCCATATATGTTACTCACAATCTTCTCCTACAGGCATCCATGGATGCGAACATATTCAAAAGAGCCAGCAGTAAGACCAACAGGAGTCTGTATGGCTGGGTATATTAAGTTATGGTATATTGGAGGGTGGAACGCGATGGAGGTGGTAGTCGTGGTTAATAACAGGGCAAGGTTCCGACTGCCAGCGAGCCTTTGCATGTTCTTGTGATTATCCCAGATTCTATAATCTGTTCTCTATCAGGTTCAAATACAATGTAGACATGAGGAAACAATAAAATCCTTAATCCCGCCTGCCACAGGGAAGGGAACCATCATATCTGGCATTGGAACATATCTGACACTACTGTTGACAATATTATTTCATTTTTTTGAAGATGAATCAGGCAACGGAAAAATGGGCAACACAAGCCACTCCAATTTATTTGCACCATAACGATAAAGGGACCACACCCCATGCTAATATTTTGGATATTAAGAAAATCCAGCAGTATTTGACATCATGCAAATTGACTGAAGCTATGCTCAGAAAGAACAAATAAGAAGTGGTAGCTTAAGAAGCTCTTGCTTAGTTGGGGCATATACGTTATCTTCTACAGGATTTGTTTTCTAAAACTGCTTTCCATACAATTTCTAGTTTTCTAATTTGTGCAACACAAATATACGTAAGACAAAATTTTAAGTTCTGCTTCATTTACACTTAACAGAGTTTCAAGGTGTGAACAAACAAGCTAAACTGCGTTGCAACTTAGAATTGGTACCACGTGCGGTGTCCATTGACTGCCTAGAAAAGTAAACATATTTATCATACCCCAAAAGGTGATAACTTTTAGAACCAGACAAATTAGTTCACAGCTGCATTACGGCAAACAATAATGAGCCCAACAAACAGGCAAACACCGAAGAACTGACACGGACAATTATAACTTTCTTTAAAGAGTGTACCTTGACAGCAACTTTCTTTAAAAAACAACCAGCAAGGTTACATGTCCCTCCAATTCATTCGCGCCATAATAGGACCACACCAAATTTTAACGTTTTGGATATTAAGAGAAGGGTTTTTAAAGAAAGTGGTAGCTTCAGAAGCTCTTGTTTAGTTGTGCATACACATGATTTCTTTTGTAAAACTGATTTCCACACAATATCAAGTTCTCCAATTTGTGCAACTCAAATGTATGAAAGACAAGAGATTTACGATTTGTTTTATTTACAGTTAACAGAGGTCCAAGGTCCGTTGCAACTTAATATCGATACCACGTGCGGGTATTTACTGCCAAGAAAAGTAAATATATTTATCATGCTCCAAAAAGGTCATAACTTTAGAACCAGACAAATTACTTCACAGCTGCATTATGGCAAACAATAATGAGCCCACCAAACAGAGGCAAACACCGAAGAAATGGCGCGAACAACTACAGCTTTCTTTAAAGCACGTACCTTGACAGTAACCTTGCTCTTCACTTGGTTCTCCAACGCCTCCGTCATAGACTGCACGAGAAACACAGAGAGGCCATGCATCAAAATCACCCGAAAGGTAAGGAATTATGTTCCCCGCTGGCAAGCGGAAACAGAGCCATAACCGAAGAAGCGATCCATCGATGGCGCACACACCTTGTCAAACTGGACGAGCACCTGGATGGCGAGCTCGGGGCTGAGGGTGCCGCTGGAGACCATCTCGTCGAGCGTCTCGGTGAGGCACATGCCGATGGTGGACCGCCTGTAGAGCTCGAAGGTGGCCATCGGCTCTGCCTTTTTTAACCCTGCGCCAAAACAAACACGCTTTCCTCGGCTATTACTCATGCCACAGAGACTAGTACAGTACCCAGCCCCCAGTTCGTGCATGCCATGTGAGTCTATCGTCTATGAAGCCTGAACAAGAGATCCCCATGGCCCCATTTGATCGTCTGACACGAGCAGGTACGAGTACCGCAGATCAACTACAATCAAATAAGCAATGTCCCCTGCCCCTGCACTAAACACTCCCCCGCCATTTGCTCTGTTCCTCTTGTAGATTAGCCATCCACGCTACGAGAACCGAAAAAAAAAAGGAATTTTTCCGTGGGATTCCATTCCACCGCCTCTCTGTCTCTCTCACCGAATCCATTAATCCAAGAAACAGAACGAAAGGCCGCGGCTTTCCCCACGAATCCCCCTCTCCCCTGCTCGACGAACCCTATAGACCGTCCGCGCCATCTCAACCCAACCGGAGCCAACCAGAACCCGGCCACGGACAGAAGAACTACGGCGGCGTGCAGCAAATTTAGCACCCGAATCGAAAGGGGACAAGAGGCTAATCAATCACCTGCCCTGCGCTGCGGTGCGGATCGATCCCCTGCGGCGGCAGCCGGATCTGGTGGGGTGCCGGCGGAGGTCCTGGCGCGCGGTGGGAGCTGGTTCGAATCCGGAGGAGTGGGAGGGGGAGTGGAGGTTCGAAATCGGGAGGCTTTATACGGGATGGTGGAGAAGAAATTGGGGATTATATAGGAGGCGGAGGAAGAGAAGCAGAGCAAGAAAATCTGTGGAGGCAGCGTCTCCTCCGGCTCTCGGTGGCTTCTTGGAGGTTGGCTGCCTGGTGCCAATTGACGGTTCTGCCCCTGGGCCACGGGCCGCATGTGGGCTTGCTTGGCTAAGCGTTAGGTGTATGTACATGGGGCCGTGGGCTAGGCCCACGAGATATGAAGCGCATTTGCTTTCTCTCCCTCGTTCTAGTTTTTTCTCTCCAGTATTTTTTAATGGTTTTGCTAATTCCCAATCGAACGAGAATTAGCTTAGTTCTCATTCGCATAATGTCATTAGTTGCAAGAAGACTTGCAACTGATTCGGACCATTTGATTTACTTCGTGATGTGTGCATCAGTTGCAAGTTTGCAACTGATTCGGACCATTTGATTTACTTCGTGATTTGTGCATCAGTTGCAAGTCAACTTGCAACTGGGATTCGACGACGTCATAATTCTCATTCGACTGAGTTGCAACTGGATTTACAACTGCTCCAGACCATTTGATTTGCTTCGTGATTCATGCTAATCATGAGCAGTGTTGGATTAGGCATCGCCTAGGCAGCGCTTAAGCACGCTTAGGCACTAGGCGATGGACAAACGCCTCGTCTAGGACATAAGCGGAACTCTAGGCAGCACAACTAAGAAATTTTCTTCTCTAGTAAGAAATCATACCATATTGCACTTACAAATCACATGGACCATAATCCAATGGAAGTTGTTAGAAGTTTACTCATTTATATGTTCTAAATTAGTATGTATAGATATAGAAGAACCCAAATATACACCCGATGGTAAAAACTATATACCCGCCTAGGCCACGCCTAGTGCGATTAACCATCACCTAGGTGATAACTCACAAGTATAGGGGATCGTGTGTAGCCTTTTCGATAATTAAGAGTGTCGAACCCAACGAGGAGCTAAAGGTAGGATAAGTATTCTCTCAAGTTCTATCAACCACTGATACAACTCTACGCACACTAAACGTTTGCTCTAACTAGGAAATAAAACTAGAGTAACAATACGGGTATGAGAGATAGCTTTGCGAGATACTCCATCCGTCCCAAAATAAGTGTCTCAAGTTTGCACAAAAATGAATGTATCTATACATGTTTCATGTCTAGATAATCCACTTTTTGACAAATCTAAGACGGTTATTTTAGACGGAGGGAGTAATAAATAACTAGAAGGTAAAGTTAGTTGCTGCAGCAATAAAGTAAACTAAGGAACACTAAACTAACAGAACCATGAGTGTGGAAAAGTGGTGGAAAGTGTGATAGAATTGTCCAAGATTAATTAGTGAAGATACTTGGTTCATTGTCTTCGATGCAGTTTTCCATGTAGGAGAGACTAAATATACATGCACTCGACTATTTGCGATTACACATACTATATGATTGGATTGTTAGCAGGCTCCGCGTAGCTAACAATTCATTAAGGTTTCTCCAACCATAGCATTAAGTTAATGGTCCTCTTACTCCCATACGTGCAACATTCCGGTTCGAGTCCTTAGGTTTCTGTCGCTCCGGCAGAACTACCCCCTTCCTTTACACATACTACAAACCCTATGATGTTGATCCATGTGCACACAAATATAATGGACACCAAAGGATTATACCATATCAACATACAACTCTAATAAACCAAAGACATTCAACATAGCAATCAAAAGACAAAGAAACTACATAAACTTGACATAGATCATAGGATAAACTTTATAGCATCAAACACCATGTTTACATAGAGCGGTACAGAGGTGTCTGGGAGGATGAACCACTGTATACAAGGAGGAATTGGCGATGAAGATGGCGGTGAAGACGACGAAGGGGGCAACGAGGAGCGCAGGGCGGCGCCGGCGGTGGTGCGGGGAACTCCTCCCGCGTCGCCGACATGGAGGGGATGCGCCGCCCCTTAGCCCCCTTCCTTCATGGCTTCTTGGGAGCCCTCCCCATGGAGATGAGATCCATGGGGAGGCAAAAACGTGACTTTGGTGGCTGGAAATTCGTGGGTATGAGGTGTAGGCCACGACCTAACTTTCCTCCCTTTATATAGCCTCACGGATTCCCGTCATCCCATCTAGGATTTCGGTAGATCAGGCTTATCTTTGCCGTCCGGACTCGGAATTGGATGAATTTTATGTCTAGATCGTTCGGCGGAAAATTCCCTGCACCTTGCGTGACTAGACTTTTTCTGTTTGACATCGTCTTCTGGCCGTAACGTGATCATCTAAAAAAACGTTTCTAGACAGATTTCAGAAAAGTCCCAATTTGACTCCAACAAGGTTTCCTCTTGTATTTTTGGTAATTCCTACACATCAAAGAGTAAAACAAGAATATTGTGCACTTTTGCAACTATTAATAGGTTAGTCCAAATAAATCATAAACTTAATATAAAAACAAGTGTCAAGCATTGTCGTGTCTCGGGTGACGGACACCGGGAGTAGATGATACCCCCTTTTTAGGTTCGGCACGGGCGCGAAGGAGGCTGGAAGACGTCTTACCCGGGAGCAAGTACGCCAAGTTCTTCGTCGAGAGGGAGAGATCGAACAACACAGCAGGACACACAGAGTTACCCAGGTTCAGGCCGCCCGGAGGCTAAAAGCCCTACTCCTGCATGTCTGGATTGAGAGGTTCATCATGGTGTGGTGTACAAGGGTGCTCTGGGGTACCCGGCAGAGTTTCGGCCGGAGATAGACGAAGAGCAGATCCTGCCTTAGGGAGATCACCTCTCACTCTACCTTCCGAACCCTAGTCTAGTCTTGCCTAAGCTCTAGCTTGCTTCTATCTCGTTTCGACTTGTCCTTCCCTTTCCCCTCGGTGCCATGGTCCTCCTTTTATAGGCTAAGTGAATCTGACATGGGCACGCGAGAGGTATGAGGGGTCTTGGCGGGAAAACCCCTCGGCGGTCCTTGGAGGAGACATGGCACTCTCTCCTCCAAGCATTCTGAGGAGGGCGGCGTGGTCGTCCGCCCTTGGAAAAGGTGGGACGGACAAAGCCTGTCCGCCCCACCAACTACGCTCGTGGCAACGTCACCAGGGCGCGGCCTTCATCTTGGTGCCCAAGTCTTCCACCAGCTTCCGGCGAGCTAGTGATGCATGTAAAATGCATACATGAACTTTGCACTTTAATTGCTTATATTCCAATCATATTTGCATCATATAAGGGTTATATCAATGTTTTATAATGATTTTTGGGAATATTCATTTATTTCCTATTTTTATGGAATTAACCCTGCACAGGCAGAAAACCCCGTTTTCTTATTTTAATGTTTCAGGGACCCAAACGTCAACGAAATCACCTGGAAATTTACGGGCGTCAATATTTGGAAGGAAGAAGACCTGTGGGCGAAGGAAGCTAGCAAGCGGAGGCCCGAGCCCCAAACGGGGGTGGCCCACGCGGCCAGGTACTGTGGCCGCGTGGGGCCCACTCGTTTGGCCCTCGTGGCTCCGTTGCCGTCGATCTTCGCTCCACCGACATAGTTTTGACCTAAAAACGCCTATAAAAAAGGTCCCCCGACGTTCTCTGGAAGGAGGCGGCGGAGAAACACAAAACCACGAAACAGGAGACAGAAGGCTGCCGCCGGAGAAGATCGGAGGGGGGAAACGCCGCCGGAATCGCCTCCAGAGGGCTCCACCCCCCTCCGGCGTGTTCATCATCAACATCTTCATCGCCGTTGCTGCCTCCCATGATGAGGAGAGAGTAGTTCTTCATCGGGGCTGAGGGCTCTACCGGTAGCTATGTGGTTCATCTCTCTCTCCCATGATGTGATCTTTATGTGATCATGAGCTTTGTAATCTAATTGAATTCATGGATGTTTCTCCTTCATTGTTTGTGCTACTCAAGTGGTTTTATTAATATAATTTCCGGAGTCACCTTTGTCCCATGGTGTGAAGTTGACAGTGTGCGCACCGTGTGTGACTCTTAGGCTAAAGGTTACAGAAATACTTACCATGAGTTATTCTTTGTGTTGGATGTTACCATGAGGTATTTCTATCCAATGGGAGAATAGTTCAGAGTAGCAAAGTGAAGAGGAAATATCTATGTATTCAATTGTTGGGAGTGTCCACTAGTGAAAGTATGATCCCTAGGCCTTATTTCCAGGCATCCTAGAAAACCTTTGTCTTGTCCTCTTGCATTGAAGAGGATTGTGACACTTCCACATTCTTGCTTTGATACATCAAACTTCCATCCATTAAATCAACCACCTTGTTCCTTAAACTTGTTTAGTGCATAATCAACTAAAACTTGTGACACTTTAGTTGTAGGGAATAGATAACTTTTCCTTCTTGCTCCTGCGGATCGATACCTTACTTCCACATTGATAGGTGCTACAGTGATCCCTTGCTCTTGGGGGTTATCAAGTACTTTTCTGGCGCCGTTGCCGGGGAGCGTAGCGCTTAAGTTTCTATTCTTGTGTGCACTAGACTAAGCTTGGGGAGGTTTCTTTTATATCTTGCAATCATCTAAGCTTGGGGAGGTTCTTTGACTTGTTTGATGATACTATGTCTCCCATTTATGATGATGAATATGATATTTTCAGTCCACCCACTATTGAGTATAAAGTTTGTTGTGATTATGATATGCCTCCTATATATGATGATTACAATGATTATTATGAATATTTTACTCCCACTATTCCTAATGAAACTGTTTATGCTTATGTGGAGAGTAATGATACTTTTATGCATATGGATCATGATAAGAATGTTTCATGTGATAGCTATATTGTTGAGTTTATCAATGATGCTACTGAAAGTCTTCTCTCTTTTTGTTGAAAATTTTGAAGTTGCACTTTCTTTGCCTTCCTATGCTAGTCAATTTGTGCTTTATTGATTTATTTTCTTACAAGATCCCAATGCATAGGAAGTGGGTTAGACTTAAACATGTTTGATATTTGCTTCTTGATGCTCTTTTATATTCAACTCTTATTCCTATGTGAGCATCATTAAAACTATCAAGCCTAGCTATATGGCTATAAAGAAAGCGCTTTGCGGGAGGCAACCCGGTTATTTTTGTGTGTGATTTTTCTTTGTGTCCTCTTGCTGTAACAAGAGATTTTGTGTCTATTTAGTTTCTGGAGTTTTTAATAAAGTGCCAAGTTTTACCCATTTTGGTCTTGAAAAGTTGCTTATAGCGTTCGGAGATTTTATTCCTGCACGAATCAGTGCACGGTATGATTTTTAATTCTTATTCTGTAACTCCGAATGATCTCATATTTGAACTGTAGTTGCAACTTTTCATCCTCTGTATGCATGAATTGTTTTGGAATTTTTTGAGAAAGTTTGGTAGGGTAGAAAAATACGTTTTGCTGCTGCTGTTTTTTGTGGACAGATTCTGTCCTATTTTGTTTGATGCATGCTTTGATCTTTTAAGTTGAATCTTTTTGATCCAATTGAGTTTATGAGTAGGCATACAACATTATACACTTTCTAAACATCTCATATGAATTTTTGTTCAAGGATTATATGCAGCAAGAAACATATTTGTTTATCACTGTTAATGCACCACACAGAAAAGAAATGGGAGAAACGGTGTTTTGAAGTTTTTTCACAGGGATTGGAGGAGATGCACCAAGAGTTATCCAAGTATGGTGAAGACCATAAGCTTGGGGATGTGAAGACAACCCCGCTGGACCTACACACTCTCGGTTTGCGCACGTCCAACTTCTGTTTTTCGATCGAAACACTTTATCGCATAAACTTGGAGCGTCGTTTTTTGTTTTTGTTTGATTCTTGAGAGACCACCACACTATCAATTATATATGAGAAAGCTACTGGAAATAAGGGTTGAAATATGTTGGATGCTTTTATAAGATTGGGAAAGGGATGTTTGACTTGATTTTTAATGATACATATAGTTGCATGATTCATGAGCTTGTTTATGAGTAATAGTTTGCAAATTCTTTTTGTAGAGCTATCACTTATTCATGTTTTGGTGCTGATTGTTATTGGTTTGACATGGATTAGTTAGTTCTATGGACACTCATGCATGCATCTAGATGGTCAACTTTCTCCCTTTTGCTAGCCCAAAAACTCCAACAAGCAAAAACTTGTTTCCAACACCTTCAACCAAAGTTATTCCAGTGAGTCCACCATATCTACCTATTGGCTTTATGCTATTCCGAGTATGTTTAACATGTTGTTTGTGTTATCTTATCTCTGAATGAAAATGTTTATGTTATTGATTGCAATGGAAGAAAATTGGTTATATAGCTCTCACGAACTTGATGCACAATGTTCTTTTATTTGCATAATAAAACTTGACCCATTGTGATTAAGATTATGATGTTTGTGGCCTGATGAATGTTTTGGGTTGGAAGTTAGCCCATATGAGCTGTCACATGGCAAGCTGTCAACACGCTCTTCATCTCATTTAGTTGATATCATGTGCTTTTGTCTATGGATGCTTATCATGTTGAAATAAATGTGGAAATAGAGTGAGTTTAAATGAGTTTGTGTAAATGGTTAGAGAGACGCCTGGGCCGCTAATCTATGCCATGCATCATTCATGGTGGAAATTTACTTACATACTATGGTGAACCTTCTGTGATACACCTTGCAATAAAAAACTATTCCAAATGGTAAATAAAAAGGGTGTTGAGATTGTTCATTTTGTTTGTTTGTCTTGTCATTTTGATATGGGCTTGTTCTATATCTTGGGACAAGAGGTACCCCAGTTGACGCTCTTGATGATACTATTATGCTTACAATGATATTTAATTGAACTTGCTTTGTTTCCCAAGTTGAGTAACACATGGTGTAAGTACTTGTATTCAAGGGTATGAGACATTCAACCCATTCTTTATCAAGCACACTACTCATATTTGCTTTCACTTTAACCTTAATCATTCAAGATGCTATGATAGGGGTAATGAGAGCTTGACACCAATGAATACCTTATTGCAATCATTAACTTAAGTAGAAGAGTTTGGAAGTTGGATGAAACTTATGCATGCTTTACCTCTACTCACATATACATCTTTTCAAAGTGTACACCTATCATATTTAGATTTCCATCTACACTCTATGACCATTGTAGGATGTTCTACTTATCATTATGCATACATGTGTTCCATATTACTTGCTACCATGTTACACTTTGTGAACTATCAATGAACATCCTTGTCTTGAATACTTGATATCACTTCATAAACTATTTGCATATTGCTACTCCTTTGAAGAATGAATCATTTGACTATATGTAGCAATAGTAATCATCTTTGATATCCATTGTTAAGTATTAAATTGCAAAGTCCATGTTAGTTTTATCATCTTCATACTCGAGGACGAGCATGGATTAAGCTTGGGGATGTTGATGCATGTAAAATGCATACATGAACTTTGCACTTTAATTGCTTATATTCCAATCATATTTGCATCATATAAGGGTTATATCAATGTTTTATAATGATTTTTGGGAATATTCATTTATTTCCTATTTTTATGGAATTAACCATGCACAGGCAGAAAACCCCATTTTCTTATTTTAATGTTTCAGGGACCCAAACATCAACGAAATCACCTGGAAATTTACGGGCGTCAATATTTGGAAGGAAGAAGACATGTGGGCGAAGGAAGCTAGCAAGCGGAGGCCCGAGGCCCAAACGGGGGTGGCCCACGCGGCCAGGTACTGTGGCCACGTGGGGCCCACTCGTTTGGCCCTCGTGGCTCCGTTGCCATCGATCTTCGCTCCACCGACATAGTCTTGACCTAAAAATGCCTATAAAAAAGGTCCCCCGACGTTCTCTGGAAGGAGGCGGCGGAGAAAGACAAAACCACGAAACAGGAGACAGAAGGCGGCCGCCGGAGAAGATCGGAGGGGGGAAACGCCGCCGGAATCGCCTCCGGAGGGCTCCACCCGCCTCCGGCGTGTTCATCATCAACATCTTCATCGCTGTTGCTGCCTCCCATGATGAGGAGGGAGTAGTTCTTCATCGGGCTGAGGGCTCTACCGGTAGCTATGTGGTTCATCTCTCTCTCCCATGATGTGATATTTATGTGATCATGAGCTTTGTAATCTAATTGAATTCATGGATGTTTCTCCTTCATTGTTTGTGCTACTCAAGTGGTTTTATTAATATAATTTCTGGAGTCACCTTTGTCCCATGGTGTGAAGTTGACAGTGTGCGTACCGTGTGTGACTCTTAAGCTAAAGGTTACTGAAATACTTACCATGAGTTATTCTTTGTGTTGGATGTCACTATAAAATTGTGGTGTTTGTTTAGTACTATTTTGGGGCACTCATAGTGACCTTGGGGTTCCCTAGATGTGGAAGACAGACTTTAAGGTGTGCTTTTGTAGCCCTACACGATGGTCTTGGTGTTCTATGATATTGTGGTGTTTGTTCACTCAGACTTTAAGGTGTGCTCTTGTAGCCCTACGCAGTAGATTGGTATTTCTATCCAACGGGAGAATAGTTCAGAGTAGCAAAGTGAAGAGGAAATATCTATGTATTCAATTGTTGGGAGTGTCCACTAGTGAAAGTATGATCCCTAGGCCTTATTTCCAAGCATCCTAGAAAACCTTTGTCTTGTCCTCTTGCATTGAAGAGGATTGGGACACTTCCACATTCTTGCTTTGATACATCAAACTTCCATCCATTAAATCAACCACCTTGTTCCTTAAACTTGTTTAGTGCAAAATCAACTAAAACTTGTGACACTTTAGTTGTAGGGAATAGATAACTTTTCCTTCTTGCTCCTGCGGATCGATACCTTACTTCCACATTGAGAGGTGCTACAGTGATCCCTTGCTCTTGGGGTTATCAGCTGGCGATCTTATCCTCTCAATGGTACAGATGGATACCCGGGGCGCGCCTGGCCTCCTGCCGGGAGCACGGACCCGCGGGTGTCCTGCCTGGTTCTCCGGGCGAGGGGGTGACCCGGAAGGTCACCTGGTCCTTAGCCGCAGAGACTTGTCAAACTTGTCGGGTGTTGAGGATGACGCCTGCGCCTGCGCCTTCGTGTTTCTTGGACCCATCGAAGTACATGGTCCAGGAATTGGACACGTCTGGTGCTCCAGGTAATTGGGCCTCTATCCACTCGGTTGTGAAGTCGGGTAGGACTTGTGCTTTGATAGCCTTCGGGTGCTCGTACTTGATGTCTCTTGGAGCCAGCTCGATGAGCCATTTTGCGACTCGACCCGTTGCATTGGGGTTTGTGAGGATATCACCGATTGCTGAGTTACTTACCACGGTGATCGGGTGCTCGGTGAAGTAGTGTGTCAACTTCCTTGAGGACATGAATACAGCGTATGCCAGCTTTTGATAGTGCGGGTACCGCTGTTTTGATATGGAGAGAACCTCGCTCAGGTAGTAGACTGGACGTTGTATGCTTTGGATGTGCCCCTCCTCCATGCGTTCGACTACCAGTACGGTGCTCACCACCCTGTTTGTAGCCGAGACATACAGGTAGAGTGGTTCCCGTTCCTTAGGTGCGACGAGGATCGGAGGGCTTGTGAGGATCCGCTTGAGATCTGTGAAGGCTGCTTCAGCTTCTGGCGTCCACTCGAACTTGTCCGCCTTCTTCATCAGTCGATAGAATGGTAGAGCCTTTTCACCCAGTTTGCTGATGAATCGACTGAGCGCTGCTACTCGTCCTGCTAGTTTCTGCACATCGTGAAGCTTTGAAGGCCTTTGCATTGTGAGGATGGCCTGTATTTTCTCCGGGTCTGCTTCGATTCCACGGGCAGAGACTAGGTACCCTAGGAGCTGCCCGGCTGGAACGCCGAACGTGCACTTCTTAGGATTGAGCTTGATATGGAAGCGTTTGAGGTTTGCGAACGTCTCCCTCAAATCGTCGAGTAGTGTGTGTTCTTCCCTTGTGGTAATGACAATGTCATCCACGTAGACCTGGACGTTGCGTCCGATTTGCTTTTTGAGGCAGTCCTGCATCATGCGCTGGTATGTTGCACCCGCGTTTTTGAGCCCAAAGGGCATAGTTGTGTAGCAGTAGACCCCGAGTGGGGTTATGAACGCCGTTTTTTCTTCGTCTTCTTGCTTCATCCTTATCTGGTGATAACCTGAGTAAGCATCCAGAAAGGAGAGTCGTGCGCATCCGGCGGTGGAGTCGACGATCTGGTCGATTCGGGGTAGCGGGAAGTGATCCTTTGGACAGCACTTGTTCAGCGCTGTGAAGTCCACGCACATCCGAAGGATGTCTGTATGCTTCTTCTCTACGAGTACGGGGTTGGCCACCCATTGTGATTTCTTGATTTCCCTAATGAATCCTGCTGCGAGTAACCGGTCGACTTCAGATTCGACTGCGGTTCGCTTTGGGCCGGAGATTCGACGCATCGTTTGCTTGACTGGCTTTGCATCTGGAAACAATTGGAGAGAGTGCTCGGCGAATTCCCTGGGAATACCTGGCATGTCGGCTGGACACCACGCAAATATTTCCCAGTTCTCACGGAGGAATTCGACGAGCGCGCCTTCCTATGCGATAGGCAGGCTCGAAGATATGTTGACTGTCTTGGACGGATCGGTCGGGTGCACCTGATGCGACCTTGTGTCATTTGTAGCATTGAAGGATCTGTCGACTGCCAACTTCTTATGCTCCGGAAGGAGTGTGCGGTCGTTGGAAATCGCCAAGTCGGCGAGTGATTCTTCCACCCCGAACATCTCGGAGATTTTGCTGAACTCGCGGTCGCAAGCATCGGACCTTTGAAAGTTTCCACGGACAGTGATGACTCCCTTTGGTCCTGGCATCTTCAGCGTGAGGTACGCGTAGTGTGGCACCGCCATGAATCGAGCAAACGTCGGGCGACCAAGAATAGCATGGTATTGTGATTTCCAGTCGACGACCTCGAACTCAATCGACTCTGTCCTGAAGTGGCTTTTGTCCCCGAACGTAACGTCGAGTTGTATGGTGCCTTCTGGGCTAATTGCTTTGCCAGGAACGATACCGTGGAAGGTATTTGAAGATTTTGGGAGGTTTTCGACTGACCTGTTCATTTTGCGGAGCGTGTCCGCGAAGATGATGTTTATGCCGCTGCCTCCATCCATGAAGACCTTGGTCATGGCGTAGCCTCCTATTTGCGCGTCGAGTACCAGAGCCGCGTGCCCTGGTCGAACTACAGCTGGGGGATGATCCTCTCGACTGAAGCTTATGATGGTTTCCGATCCCTTCAGAAATTCGGCACGGCAGGAGGTGCCATGACAGCCATGTTCACCTGTCGAGTGATTAGCTTTTGCTGCCTGTTGAGGGGCGACCCTTTTGTATCATGTACATCTGCCCGTGGGGCTGTGGATATTGATCATCTTCCGCCCGTAGTACGGGTTGTATGGCACCTGCGAGGTTTGCGCCTGGAGCAGGCTGTGGTGGTGGTTGCGGTGGCGGCTGTGGCGCCATGAGAGCGGGCACAGCGTTCGGCTGTGGTGGGTGCAGGCGTGGGCTGAGCAGGTGCTGGGCCATTCCTTTGAGTCGTATCATAGTCAGTCGCCATTTGGTCGAATTCCCTGCAGTTCCTTAGGGTGTGATTGGAGCGTAGTTTTCCGTCGTCCCCCTTGAAGAGGTGGAATCTGCACCAGTCGTCCATCTTTTCCTCGAATGACCGCTCGGGTTTTGCGTCGCTGCGTTTGCGCCATTCTTGCCTTTTGTAGCTGTCGCTCCGCTGCTCGCGATCTCGACTGTCCGTCGATCATCCGAGCGTCGATTGCTTCTATCTTGGTCCTCCCGGTTGTGTGTATCCAGCCGCCATGAACTCGGGTCTGTTATCGTCGTAAGGACGTTTGGAACGTTTGCGCCTGCGATCTTCTCTGTATGAATCTCTGCGGCCTCGACTGCCGCTTTCGTAGTTGTCGCGTGGTGGGGAAGCACGGGATCTGCGTACAGAATCCTCTCCATCTGCCCACTCAGTCGCAACTTTGATGAGGTCAGCCAGGGAGGTTGGCTTTTCACGACCAGTGCCTCTTTGAAGTCCTTCCTGGCGAGACCTTGTATGAAGGCATCCATGGCCCTGTCTTCTGACACTTTGCCAACCGAATTGCGTATTTCGGTCCACCGCCGTATGTATGATCTCAACGACTCGTCTGATCGTTGAGTGCATGCCCTTAATTCTCGAATGTCTTCGGGCGCTCACATAGAGGCTCGAAGTTTTTGATGAAGTCTCTGCGGAAATCGTCCCACGAGTCGTATGATGATGGAGGGAGCGCTTGAGCCAGTCGCGGGCAGTTCCTTCGAGCATGAGTCGTATGTACTGCATCGCCGTGGTGTTCGTGCCACGCTGGCATGCCACGGCGAGTCTGTAATCTTCTAGCCACCCGAAGGTTCTTGGCGACCGTTGTACTTGGGTTGTTCGCCTGTCAACTTGAACCTTTGGGCATCCGCGTCTCACGGATGCGTCGAGTGAAGCACAATGCTCCGCATGGCTCTGGTTCGCGATCAGAGTATGAATCGCTGCTATAGGATCTTCGAGATCTGCTTCTGCTGGACCTGTGCCGGCGCGTGCTTCTCCTTCCTTCATCCGAGTGGTGGCTGCGACCACTGCGATGATGTGCTGCGTGTCGTGAGTCGACTATGTCGCGATCGCGATTCCTTGCTGGAGTTTTGTCTTCTGGCTGTATAGCCTGTGCCGCTAGAGCTAGCGATTTGAGTTGTTGGCGATGCAGGGCTGCGTTAGGGTCATTCGCCGGAGGTTGCATTGCCTTGAGGTAAGCACCTACGGAGAATAATGCACCCGCAGCAGTTTTGGGCACTGGGATTCCGTTAGCGTCCTCTGTCATGAACGACAGGTTACGGGTGATTGCTACCCTTTCATGTTCTGGAAGGCTTGCCAACCGCGACCTAGGTCGTGGGGTTGGTTGCTGTGTGGACCCGAGGGATTGCTCCCTTCTTCGGGCACTCGAGAGGCTGGCTTGCCTTTTGCGCTCTCGAGCGTCGCTCGGTAGTTTTGCAGTCGAATTGACTCCTGCCAGTTGAAGTACTGGAAGGTCAACATCTCCTCTGGGGTGGAATTTGGTGGCATCATTGTGCACTCCTTTATGACTTTATCTGCTTTTGCTGCCATCTCCTCCGTGATTGTCAAGGTTGTGACCCCATCCGGCATGGTTACCGTGCATGGGAATTGTGCAGGCCTGCGAGCGGCTGCGTCTGCGGATGATTCTGCGGAGAAGGCCACGTAGACCTGATGGGGCGTGACCCGTGGACAGGTGTATGTGCTGTCGATTCCAGTCATGGACTCGACGTCGCCGTCGAGGCTCATGTCAGAGCCAGTGTGTTCATCGAGTAGATCTTCGAGGCGAATCTCGTTGTCGATGTGCTCATCGCCTATGCTCATCTCGGTGTTGGCGAAGCCATTATGGATTTCTGAGTCGAGGTTGGTGTTGGTGAAGATCTCCGAGTCGACGTTGCTGTCGTTATGAATCGCGGGCTCGTAGAAGTCATCGAGGGAGATCCCGCAGTCGAAACTCTCGTCGAGTGGTAGGTTGAAGTCGATGTTGCTTGTTGTATGCTGATTCTGCTCCTCGCCTTGGAGTTCCGTCATCATGAACCTGTCGATCGCCGGTCGACATGGTTGTTGCGGGCGAGCAGGCTTCAGGAATCGACGATGGGGCGAGAGCAGTCGACGGAGCCTCGAGTGCACCCAGCGCCAGTTGTTGCGGATCTGTCGAGTCCTGCGTGCCAAGATTGTTTACGAAAAAATTGAATGCTCCAACAGTAAACTCAAACCTGATTCAAGGCCGGAAAACGCCTCCTGAAGCTGGCGAGTGCGGATTGAAATTCATTGGAAGAGCAGATGCGCTTTTTGCAGGTGAAGCGGGCAGGCTGCCGCTTTTCGAGTGGATCGGCGAGTCGCCGTGTGTCGCCTGGATCGGCGAGTTGCTGTTTGCTGACATGGCCGGCGAGTTGCCGTTTGCAGATGAGATCGGCGAGTTGCCGTTTGCTGGTGTGATCGGCGATTTGCCGTTTGCTGTTGGGACCGGCGAAACTTCGAGTCCAGCGCTATTCTTTCCCACAGACGGCGCCACTTGACGAGGGGTAGACTCATCAAGACCCATGGTTAAGGTCCCTAGGTTATGAATATGGGGGAGAGAACGTGGTAGAGCTGGAAGTATCGTCGGCTGACAAGCAGGGCAAAGATTTTACCCAGGTTCAGGGCCCTCGTGTGGAGGTAACACCCCTACGTCCTGCCTGTCTGTTATTGCTTTGTGAATATGATGGTTACAAGGATCCCGGCGAGATGTCGATCTCGCTAGGGTTTGTGGCTCTGGTGTTCGTTGTCTGGTTCGATGGCCCTCCCAGTCCTTAAATAATAGGCTGGGTCTCGGGTGTTCGTAACCGACTCGATTTACAAGTAAGGAAACTCTAAACCGACTATTGCTTCGCCAAACTTGGAGGATACTCATCTTCGTGGGCCTCCCTTCATGGGCTTCATGTAGGCTCTGATAGTTGGGCCTAGTCGATACGTGCACCAGGTACCCTCATGGTAGGGTACCCGATAGGCATACCCATGTCACGTGGCTAGCCCCTACGCGCCGCAGCTGTACGCTCCTGCCCAGCCGTCAGCTGCGCCCTACGGCGCCCCTGTATCGCCCTCTTATGGTGCCTACCCGACGCACAACTACGGCGCACACCCGCTGCACTACGGGGTGCCCTTGGTGGCCTACCCGCCGCCATCCGCGGCTCCTGCTCCTTTCCCGTCAACGGAGCTAGCACTTGCGTCGTCGTACGCGTCGCCCGTGCCACCTACAGCTGTGCCCGCGGAATACGCCGTGCCGCCGCAGCCGTCCTACTACGGCGCCTATCCGGCGTATCTATACGGTGCGTCCGTGCACTACGGGGCGCCCTCGGCGTCCCACCCGCCGCCATCCGTGGCTCCTGCTGCTCACCCGGCAACGGACCTGGCACTTGCTGCCCCTCCCCTGGGTCCCTATTGAAAGTGCATGTGTTGCCCCATGCGTGGTTTTACTTGTAGATCTTGTCCATAGAAAAAGATTAGAGTTCATGTGTTGGACTCTAGAAGATTACATGATGATCAATGCTCTATTCAAAGGTTTATATGAAGAATGGTCATGTGAAGAGTTGAGCTTATTGCAAGCATGGCTTGGAAAAGAAGATTGAGTGAACTTCATGTTTATCTCCAAGCCATCATCTATATCAAGAGAAGAATATGAAGCGCAAGTGGATACATGAAGGCGGAGCTAAGCGAGGCTCTCCCATAATGGTGTATGGGGGAGTATTTGGAGAAGTCTTCATCAAGCATGTGCTAGCAAGCACAATCAAGAAAGGTGGTCCACTTGAAGAGATCAAGATCGTCATCATCTAGCTCAAGTGGAATGCGCAAGGCAAAGGTATGATCTTGATAGGGTTTCTATTTTACCGGTCTCATGTTGTTAGTTTGGAGACCGGGCTATAGGATAGACGGCGTACTATCAAGAGGGGCTCTCAAGTGAGTAACTTGATCGCATCTTTATGGAGAGCTCAAACCTTTGCATATTTGGCATATCATCTTTCTTGGTTCTTATTTGGCTTTTATCCATGTGAGAATTTAGAGCTTGTGTTCATCTCCATACCAAGCTCTAGTTCATCAAAAACGGATTTCATTTGGATATCTAGTGGTGTTTTTGATGTTGGAGGTTTTTCCGGTTAGTCTCTTGTAGAGAGGTCAAACTATCCTCTTGTGTTATCCTCCTCACATGATGGAATATGATGTGTATATGCATGATCTTGTTATGCTTGTGATTATCTTCGGAGCAAGCCCAAGATCATTGAAAACGGAGTCCGGATGGAAAACTTGTTGCGTTCTCGGTGTTGCAAATATTACCGGTCCTCCTCGAGATAAGATCCACACCTCCCATGTGTGATATCTCCTCCATATTTGTGACCCTTAATATTTCCACTTTTTTTGGAGGAATGCTCTTGTCGTTACTTTTCCAACCTCGTTGGTTTCATCTCGTTTGGAGATTCCTTGCAAAAGTTATTGCATTTCAGGATTTGCTGTTCTGTGTTGTTTTTCTTGTCCGGAGTCTCCGGCCCCATGGGTGCTCAGGACCGGAGTCTCCGGCCTCCCTAGTTTTGGAGCGAAGTGCCCCGCGGACGGCGTTTGCTATATAGCGTCCGGAGTTGGTCCGGAGTATCCCCGGAGTCTCCGCCCGCCCGGAGTCTCCGGGCCTCGTGGTCCGGAGTCTCCGGTATGAGTTTTTTCTGCATCGGCTTTTTCCTGACTTTCTGCGTCCGGAGTCTCCGCCCTTTTGGTCCGGAGTCTCCACCCGGGCCGGAGTCTCCGGCCTCCGTGGTCCGGAGTCTCCGGACTAAGTTGGCTATAACGGCTCTTTTTCCGGGAGGGGTATAAATACCCCTCCACCTACCTCCAGCCAACCAGCTTTGCCAAGCACGTTTTTCCCCATCTCTCTCCTCCATTGTTGACCTTGGAAAGCTTGCCCCACTCACAATTCCTCCCATGATTCTTGCATATCTTTGAGGGATTTGAGAGAGGAGATCTAGATCTACATTTCCACCAATCCATCTCTCCTCTAAGTGAGGGGAACCTAGTAGATCTTGATCTTGGAGTTCTTGGTGTTTCTCCTACTTTGTTCTTCCTCTCTTCTCCCCCCATAAGCATTAGTTGCTTGTGGTGGGATTTGAGAGTGAAGGATTTGAGCCTTGTGCTCTTGCCATTGCTTCGTTGCATCGGTTTGTGCTCTCCACGAGGATTCGTGGAAGTTGAAAGCTTGTGAACTTGTTACTCTTGGGTCCTTGGACCCTAGACACCCGTGCGGTGGTTGAGACCCTTGTGTGGTCACTTGTAGCTGTTCGGGAGCCCCCAATCCCGTTGTGGGTTGTGCCCCGGATCGTTGTTGAAAGGCTCCGGATTTCCGCCTCGAAGGATTCCGATAGTGGAAGGTGAACCAAACCTTTGTGGTGCGGTTCATCGGAGAAGAAGGTGAAACCTTTGTGGTTGTTGAACCATTGTGTTGGTTCACACCTCTCCAACGAGACGTACTCCCTTAACAAGGAGGAACTCGGAATACATCCTCGTCTCCGCGTGCCTCGGTTATTTCTATACCCGAGCTTTTTACTTATGCACTTTACATTGTGATAGCCTTCGTGCTTGAAGTATTCTATATTGCTATCACCTTATTGCTTGTCTTGCTTAGCATAAGTTGTTGGTGCACATAGGTGAGCCTAGTTTATTTAGGTTGTTGGCTTGTTAATTTAAACACATAGTTTTATTCCGCAATTATCAAGCCTAAACCGGAAAAGTTTTAATCGCCTATTCACCCCCCTCTAGGCGACATCCTTGTCCTTTCACCTATGCGTCGCTGTATGCCTCGCCCGCGCCGTCTGCGGTTGTTCCCGTGGAGCACGCCGTCGCGTGGACCAACACTGCATCGCGTGACGCCGGCAAGCCCTACAAGCTGCCGAGCATGGGTGGCAAACCGGCGCCCCCGCTACAGCAGCCTCCGCGGCCTCCCAACACCATCACGGGTGGTCGCCCTCACGCCTGCTGCCAATCGTGTGGTGTGCAGCTTTCCTGCCAATTGTGTGGCCTCGAGGGCCATATTGCATCCCGCTGCCACCGCCGCTTCAAGAAGGAGTTTCTGGGCATTGGAAATAATGGCAAGGGGAATGACAAGCAAGCTGCTATGGCGGCTCCAGGGCATACTCCTTCCTACCCGATTGATGCACCATGGTACATGGACACCGGGGCTACCGACCACCTCACGAGTGAGATGGACAAGCTCGCCACTCGGAGCCCTACTAGGGGCATGATCAGGTCCGCACCGCCAACGGAGCAGGTATGCACATCTCACATATTGGTCAGGCATCTCTTCTCACTCATACTTCCAAACAATTGCATCTTCTCAACATCCTTCGTGTTCCATCTGTCACTCGTAATTTGTTGTCTGTCCGTCAACTTACTCGTGATAATAATGTCTTCGTTGAATTCCATTGTTTCCATTTTTTTATTAAAGACCGGGACACGAGGGACGTACTTCTTAGAGGTCGATGCCGCCAGGGTCTATATGCGCTTGATGTGCCGCCAGTCTCCCAAGTTTTCAGTGGTGTTCGTGTCTCGTCATCCCACTGGCACTCCCGCCTTGGTCACCCAGCAACTCCCATAGTTCGTCATGTTCTTCATCGTCATGAGCTTCCAGTTGCGTCTAGTAATAATATTGATACAGTTTGTGATGCATGTCAACAAGGCAAGAGCCATCAGCTCCCTTTTTTAGAGTCGAGTCGTGTAGTCAAAGCTCCACTTGAACTTATTTTTTCTGATGTATGGGGTCATGCCCAAACTTCTGTTAGTGGACACAACTATTATGTCAGTTTCATTGATGCTTATAGTCGCTTTACTTGGCTTTATCTTATTAAGCGCAAATCTGATGTGTTCGATGTTTTCTTACAATTTCAAGCTCATGTTGAGCGTCTTCTCAAGAAAAAAATTATTCATGTACAATCGGACTGGGGTGGTGAATATCACAACCTCAATGCCTTTTTTCAAAAGCTTGGGATCTCGCACCGTGTGTCTTGCCCTCATACACATCAGCAGAACGGTGCTGCTGAACGTAAGCATCGTCATATTGTCGAAACTGATTTAACATTGCTCGCACATGCTTCTGTACCGTTTCGGTTTTGGAGTGACGCTTTCTCCACGGCCTGTTTTCTCATAAATAGGCTTCCCTCACGACTGTTGCATATGAAAACCCCTCTCGAGCTCTTGCTTAATGAGATTCCAGATTATACGTTTCTTAAAGTTTTTGGTTGTGCTTGTTGGCCACATCTCCGTCCCTATAATAGTCGTAAACTAGAGTTTCGGTCTAAAAAGTGTGTTTTTCTTGGGTTTAGTTCTCTTCATAAAGGATATAAGTGCTTACATGTTCCCTCCAATCGTGTCTATATTTCTCGCGATGTTGTTTTTTATGAGAATGTGTTTCCCTTTTCCACACTTCCGACACCCACCGCTTCTCCAATACCAGTTTTGCATTCATATCCACCTTTGCCTGATCAATTTGTAGATGCTGCACACTCTCCTGCTTTGCTGCCTAATCATGGTGCAGGTATCGGTCGTGCAGCTCGCCTTCAGCTTGAGGACATCACCGACTCGTCCCAGGCATCAGACGCCGATTGTGCCTGCATGGGGCATGCACGCGCCGATCCCAGGACATCGACGGTGCCTGCATCCAGGCCCTCGTCGCCCTCTGTCCCGGACGGGCCTCCTTCGCCTGGAGCTGCGCCTCATGGGCCTTCGCCGGGCCCTTCCATGACATGTGAGGCTCCGGTCTCCTCTGCACCGCCCTCGCCTGGAGCTGCGTCTCCTGGGCCACATTCGCCGGGCCCATCTTCGCCTGGTCCGCGTACGTCCTCGCCTGGGAGCGCTGGGCCGAGTTCTGCGTCGCCCATGCACGCAGTTGTTAGTCAGTCGCCCATGCGCGCAGCTGAGTCTCCGTCTGTGACAGGTGCTGATGCACCATCGCCGACTCCTTCGCCGTCACCTCCACCACCACCACGACCACCTCCACCTGTGGTACGGCGTCCTCACACACGCAGTAAGAGTGGGATTTTTCGTCCGCTTGATCGCAAGGATGGTACGGTCGCATGGTTGGCGGCTTGCGTGGCTCATTCTGAGGCAGATCCCACCGCTGAACCTCGGCACTTTCAGGCTGCTCTGGGTATTCCACACTGGCGCAGCGCAATGGAGCAGGAGTTCCAGGCACTTCAAAAAAATAATACTTGGCGTCTGGTTCCTCCCACTTATGGTGTTAATATTATTGATTCCAAGTGGGTGTTCAAGGTCAAGAAACATGCTGATGGTTCCATTGAACGGTACAAGGCACGGTTAGTTGCCAAGGGCTTCAAACAGAGGTATGGTCTTGACTATGAGGATACTTTCAGTCCCGTTGTTTAGCCTACTACTATTCGTCTTCTGCTCTCCTTGGCTGTTACACGAGGGTGGTCTCTACGCCAGTTGGATGTTCAGAATGCCTTTCTTCATGGAGTCTTGGAAGAAGAGGTATATATGCGTCAGCCTCCGGGGTTTGTTGATCCTGCCCGCCCTCATCACTTGTGTCGCCTTGTTAAGGCTCTATATGGACTTAAGCAGGCTCCTCGTGCATGGCATGCGAGTCTTGGCTCCGTTCTTCGGGCTCATGGGTTTGTTCCATCCACTGCCGATACGTCACTATTCCTTTTTCAGCGGCCTGAGGTAACTATGTATCTGCTGGTCTACGTTGATGACATTATACTTATTAGCTTCTCTGTCACTGCTGCTGATCGCCTCTTGTCTTCGTTGAGTGCTGACTTTGCTGTCAAGGATTTGGGCACCTTGCATTACTTTTTGGGTCTGGAAGTCTCTCAGTCATCTGCTGGACTGACTCTCTCTCAGCACAAGTATTCACTGGACTTGTTGGGTCGTGCTGGTATGTTGAAGTGCAAACATGCTACTACCCCTATGTCAGCGACTGATCGGTTATCTGCTCTTGCTGGATATCCACTATCTTCTGATGATGCTACTGAATACCGCAGCATTGTTGGTGGACTGCAGTACTTGACTATCACTCGGCCCGATATCTCCTATGCAGTTAATCGTGTGTGTCAGTATCTTCATGCTCCTCGGACTTCCCATTTATCAGCTGTGAAGCGCATACTGCGCTATATCTGTCTCACTGTCTCCCATGGTTTGCACCTTCGGCCTGACGCCTCTTGTGTCCTCTCGGCATTCTCCGACGCGGATTGGGCTGGCAGCCCTGATGACAGGCGATCCACGGGGGCTATGCAGTCTTTTTTGGTCCTAACTTGATCGCCTGGAGTGCTCGCAAGCAAGCTACAGTGTCTCGCAGCAGTACTGAAGCTGAGTACAAGGCGGTTGCTAATGCCACAGCTGAGCTCATATGGGTACAGTCTTTATTGAGGGAATTGGGAGTCTCTCAAGATCAGCCACCGGTCCTTTGGTGTGATAACATCGGTGCCACTTACCTTTCGTCTAATCCGGTATTCCATGCCCGAACAAAACACATTGAAGTTGACTATCATTTTGTACGGGAACGGGTTGCATTAGAAGCTACTCCATATCAAGTTCATCTCCTCGAAAGATCAACTTGCTGACATCTTCACGAAGCCGTTGTCACAACCTATGTTTGAAGGTTGTAAACACAATCTTAACTTACTCTGTACTTCATGCCACAGTTAAGATTGAGGGAGGGTGTTAGACTATATTTATACGTAGCCTTTGTACATGTATTATACCTTGTATTGTACACTTTGTGTACCCTATATAATTGAGATAGCCACACCCGTATTGGGTGCTGAGCAGTTGCCCAAAACACTTCGTTTAACACTGTGAACAATCAGACCCAACTAGGAACAATATACAAATTTTGAAGTGCAAGCGATAATACACACAGTCTTGAAACTGCAGGTGTGCACGGTCCAAATATCTCCAACGCATGGTTACTAATAGTTCTCATGCTTAGGAATTAGGCTGCACTAATATCATAACAAGTTAGGATGGTGTATTTCAGGCTGCATTTCATGCGACACACATACTTTGTTACTTGGACAGATGGACACATTGTGAGGTCAATAATCTCTGGTAAATAATTTAACGGAACTGCGATGATTGGTGTTTCGGACCAGAAGTCTTGAGTCAAGCATTGGTGACAGTGAACATGTTTGTCCTGGCATGAGACAGTAAGCTACTCCCTCCGTATCAAAATATAAGTTACTCTACCTACTTACCACACATATGTATCTAGACATGTTTTAGTGCAAGATTCATGTATATAAGTTACTCTACCTACTTACCACACATATGTATCTAGACATGTTTTAGTGCAAGATTTGTGAATCTTGCACTAAAACATGTCTAGATACATATGTGTGGTAAGTAGGTAAAGTAACTTATATTTTGATACGGAGGGAGTAGGTGAGTAGGACATAGCAAAGGATCGTGAGATGTTTGTCTCCAGTCATGGATATTCCACAGATAAGCCTAAATATTTTAGCTCATGTCACACTCAGGCTGGACTTCTAGCTCTATATCTGTCGTGTGGAAACCGTCAGGCCGACTAGGATCGCTGCGCATAAATTGAGAACTCCCCACGTCCTATCACAAGATCATTAAAACCTAGCTCCAGCCATGGCAGCAGCTGCGCCATCATCTGCCCGCATTCCCATCATCCTACTGGTCCTCCTACTCCCGGCCATCTCAGCTTCTTCCTCTTCTTCTTCTTCAAGTCCAGCTGATGGCAGCAAGATGGACCTTGCCGCGCTGCTGGCTTTCAAAGCCCAGCTCGCCGATCCTCTCCATGTCCTCGCCGACAACTGGACCGGCACGTCTTTCTGTCACTGGGTCGGTGTCTCGTGCAGCCGCCGTCGGCAGCGCGTCACCGCTCTATCGCTGTGGGACAAGCCTCTTGTTGGACCCATGGCTCCTCACCTTGGTAACCTTTCTTTTCTCTCCGTCCTTAACATTACGTACGCTAAACTCACGGGTTCCATCCCTCCCGAACTTGGCAGGTTAGGTCGGCTTACGTACCTTCGTCTTAAAGGAAACTACCTGTCAAATGTCATTCCTACCGCCCTAGGTAATCTCACAAGGCTTCAACTCTTTAGTCTAGGTATTAACAACCTCACTGGCCAAATTCCTCATGAAATGTTCATTCGTATGCCGAAACTTGCGGGGATTTCTCTGTATGAAAATGACTTGAGTGGCCAAATACCACCCTATCTATTCAACAACACACCTTCCTTGACATACATCTATCTCGACACCAATAGTCTCTCAGGCCAGATCCCTCCTGAGATGCTACTAAATCTGCACAACCTTACAGAAATTTGGTTGTATGACAATTACTTCAGTGGCCAAATACCACCCTATCTATTCAACAGCACGCCTTTGGTAAGACTTTTCCTACAAAACAACAATTTAGAGGGAAACCTGGACTTCCTGTCATCTCTTTCAAATTCCAGAAACATTAACATTAACATAGAGCACAATTCTTTCTCGGGTTCGCTCCCTGACAATATCGGAAACCTCACTTCACGATTAGTAACCTTCACTGCAGGTTACAACAAGTTGACAAGTGAAATTCTAAAGGAAATTTCAATCATAAGCAGCCTTCAGTCCTTAGATTTTAGTAACAACCTACTCACCGAGCCGATTCCTAAATCCATCGCCACGATGAAAAATCTCACGTGGCTTGATCTTTCTACCAACGACATTTTAGGCACTATCCCAATGGAAATGGGTATGCTTGGGAGTCTGCAACGACTATATCTCCAAGAAAACAAATTCTTTGGCTCTATACCAAGCAGCTTCGGTAATCTTAGTAGGTTAGAGAAAATCGACTTGTCCAACAATCAATTAGGTTCAATGATACCCGCAAGTCTATTCCACCTGCATAAACTTCTCATACTCAATCTTTCTTACAATTCATTTGTTGGCGCACTACCGGACTTTTCTGGGCTGACACAAACATACCAAATGGACATTTCTTCTAATTTCTTGATAGGAAGCATCCCGGAATCAATTGGAAAACTTAAGATGTTGACCTACATAAATCTGTCGCACAACTCTCTGAGAGGCCCCATGGGAGGCTCACTCGAAAATCTAACCAACTTAGCTTCATTAGACCTCTCTTTCAACAACATCTCTGGTACCATTCCTACGTTCCTTGCAAAACTTACTGGCTTGACGGTCTTAAACCTCTCATTCAACATGTTGGAAGGCCAAATACCAGAGGGAGGTGTTTTCTCAAACCTCTCGCCGCAATCTTTGATCGGGAATGCAGGACTATGTGGCGCTCCACTCATAGGATTTTTGTCATGTCTTAACAAATCTCATTCAAGTAATATGCACTTGCTAAAGTTTCTACTCCCAATTATCATCGTAGCTTTTAGCAGTATTGCTATTTTCTTATACCTATGGACCAGAAAGAAACTTAAGAATGAGGCGGACCTAAAATATTCTTTTGATTCAACCGATAGCATAGGTCATCAAATAATCTCCTTCCGAGAGATTATTCATGCCACAAATAATTTCGATGAAAATAACATCTTGGGATTTGGAAGCTTTGGAAAAGTCTTCAAGGGCAAGCTGAATGGTTTGGTGGTGGCAATAAAAGTTCTTGACATGCAGCAGGAGCATGCTATGAGAAGCTTCGACGCCGAATGTCGCGTGCTTCGCATGGCGCGGCACCGCAACCTGATACGGATACTCAACACATGCTCCAACCAAGACTTCAGAGCACTTGTGCTTCAATACATGCGAAATGGCAGTTTAGAGAAGCTACTACACCAACCTCAAAGCACAATGTACTTGGGGTTCCTCGAGAGGCTTGGCATCATGCTCGATGTGTCGATGGCAATGGAGTATCTACACAATGATCAATACGAGTTGATTTTGCATTGTGACTTGAAACCAAGCAACGTGTTGTTTGATGAGGACATGACTGCGCATGTGGCAGACTTTGGCATTGCAAGGTTGCTTTTAGGTGATGACAACTCTATGATTTGTGCGAGCATGCCTGGAACAGTTGGCTACATGGCACCAGGTATTCAACAAGCACAAGTTAAACCACCGCGTAATTATGGTTAGCCGTACATGCTTCCTCTGATCTTTGTTCATGTGTTTCTTGCGTAGAGTATGGGTCTCTTGGAAAAGCATCACGAGAGAGCGACGTATTCAGCTACGGGATCATGCTCCTTGAAGTCTTTACTGGAAGAAGACCCACAGATGATATGTTCGGGGGAGAACTAACCCTACGGCAGTGGGTACAACGTGCATTCCCCGCGGAGCTTTTCCAAGTCATCCATGATCAGCTACTTCAAGGCCCGACCTCTTCTTCTAGCTACAACCTGGATGACGAATTCCTCGCACCGGTATTCGAGCTGGGTTTGCTCTGCTCCAGTGACTCGCCTCACCAGAGATTGACGATGAGCGACGTGGTCGTGTGGTTGAAGAAGATCAAAGCGGAGTACAACAGAAGGATGACATCGACATCGCAAGTCGCTGCATGGTGACCAAACTCGAACTCCTTTGCTCGTATGAAATTATGCTGGAGGATGTCACAGGGCACCATGCTTGTTTCCATCGCCTATAGTTTCAAGAATTTTTTGTTTCCTCCTTCGATCAGGCTTGTTTGCTCTATGTCACAGGATATTGGTTTACTAGTAATCGGTATGCTTTCTTTCATTGGTGTAATATGTATGATATCATCATAAGGAATATCGATCGACCTTATGTTACCTTTCAACAGAAGCTAGAGTCAAAGCCCTATGTCTTTGGAATTATAAAAATAGAAAACCAAAAAAAAATCTGCATCACTGAGTAATGCCAGACACATCTTAAAATGCAAAAATTGAATAGAATTTCACATGCAACTCCGGAGTGCCCAGGACAAACGATGATTCAAAAGATAAACGGATTACAAAGTTACAATAAGAAGGCAAATCATGGTCACACAGATGGGACACTCTGGAGCAAGACATATATTCAGGATCGGCAGAGTTGGAAGAAATCAGGATTGATGTTCAAAAGGAAATAGATGGATGGAAGACGAGAAGTACATGTCAGGCGCACTTACTCAAGTAGATCCACTTCGTCACGAAGAAATGACAGTGAGTTCGTCACATATCTCCGTATACTATATCTTTCTATAAATACGCATCATGATCTTTCGTCACTAGTAAGTACTAACAAAAATGGGGACACATACCGCGCCCTGCCCAAAATCACGCTATATTGATTAACCATGAATATATTCTCGATATACATCCTCTGATCGCCAAACTGAAGCAACACAGCATAACACACACTGCGTAAAAGCTAAAGACTACTTGTATCCTGAAAGAGTCACCCGGCAAACTCTTGCTGCTCTTCCAGGCCCGGGGCCGACAGAGGGGGGACGGCCGACACATCATCATTCCTGTAGGCAGGCTCGACAATGCTCAATATTTTCCTAGAACTAGATGTGATGGATCTCCTAGTCACGCCGGGTTCAGTGTCACTCCTAGTCACGATTCCGGGTTCAGTGTCAGTTTTGTTATTGCCGTCATGTTTCTGAAATGGAACTTTATTGTTCGAAGCGGATTGACTAGCTGTGATGACTGAAGTGAAGACACCAGACTCCCGCAGACCTTGGACAATTGCCTGGTAGAAGAAGATATCAAGATAGATGAGTATATGGATATTAAACATGACAAACATTTGATTGTATGACTAGGACTGTTACGCACCATTGGGGTATATATGCGAGTCAACACTCCTTTCCTGAGAAGCTTCAGATTGAGCTGCTTATCATTCCATACAACGCGTTCATTGTACCTGAGAAAAGAGCAGTCAAGCAACAGACATAAATGGTCAACTGCAAATCCCTGAGGCCAGCTTGTATTTTCATGCTAAAGGCTGTGCTTAGTGCATCTGAGTGACGGGAGAATGACTCTGAAATTTGATTTCTTTGTTTATCCTGATATTTTCAATCACGCAACATGCAAAGCAGGTGTCCAATGTCTAGAATCATTACAGGAAATGCCACATTTCTACACAAAAAGAACAGCCTGAATGGTCAACTGTGAATCATTGGCGTCAGCTAGTATTTCATGCTACAGGCTCAATTAGAAAACCATAACGCATCTGAGTGCTGCACAACAACGCACCGAAATTTTGATCACTTTATCCTGATATAGGCAATCTTTTTAGTTGAATTTATGGCGAATGGTCGATTATATTATGACCTATCTGGCCAAAAGAACATTCCCGCCGTTTTCCAAGTGTTGGTAGCACCAGACTTGTTTTCCTGATTTGTTCCTACAGAATTCTGTCTTAGAGTGTCGATTAAACATTTTGAGGTTCGGTCATCAATAAAGAAAAAACTAAATTGTCCAAATGAATTTGGTGATACCAGATTTATTACGATATATACTTCCGTAACACACATTTGTGATTTGTAGTAACTATGGCAGACATTAGCGTCAAAGTGAAACAGTGGAGATCGACAAAATATTCAAGACAATGCATTTTTTATCAGGATATTATTTGGTGGCAAATCAGAAAGTTTAATTGATTGACAGATTAGGTTAATTAAGTCAAGTAAGAAAACTGTCATACTGAGGAAACCACATAAAAATTACCAGCGCAGCATTTCCTCATCACTAGCAGTTGATGCGATTATAAAAGCCTGCATAGTAAATGTTGAAGTCAGATGGTAGCAGAAACAGTAATAAACATGCAAGAGGAAGTCCTAACACTAGTATAAGAAGCAAATGAACCTGGATGGGAAAAGTACTAGTGCAAAAAAAAAGAATGACAAAAGAAAATCTGGTAATAGCTTGCAAGAGAACCGAGTAGCTTTACTTACTGCTCTGTCAAAATCCAACATGAAACATCTTTTAACATCTTCTTTCGTAGGCTTGCATCCACAGCGATCACGTCTAGATGTTAAGTCCGAAAATTTGGTGTATGTATAGTGCAGAACTGCAGCCTCCTCCAGCTTAATCTCACTGTTAGTCACGTGCCAAAAATATTGTAAGAATCAACTCCACTCAGTGGGGGAAAAAAAGTATGCCATGTGCAAAGGTCCTTACTTTGGGCTCTTTGCATAGTTATGCCATCTATGTGCACCATTTGGACGGAGATGATCTTGAATTCGTGCCGCCGATTTTCCATTTCCATAAGTAACGAAATAATTGGGGTTGCCTCTTGTTGCTTCCTTATACATGCCAAAGTAAGTATCTTTGGGAAGATGATCATAATTCTTCTTGAACATAGACACCTGATAAGATATTGCAATGCATGATGAGATTGGGTGTTTAGAACAGGCAAGCAACCCATGGTAATTGGTGAAGTATCCACATACTCACAATGATAGGTCACTAGTTGTATATGAGATTTTCTTCCATACTACTAAAGATGGCAAGATATTAGAGTTTATAAAATAGCCACATACAGCTAGCTACGGTGCTCTTAACTTAAATAAGCAAATATCAGAAAATGTCAAAGTCACCAATCACTGAATCAGTTGCCGGATCGGATGGTGCTTGCAGCCTTGCACTCACTGACTTGTTGCATATTTGCACATATGAGAGGTTTAAGATTCTTCCATTGGCTTCTCTTTCCTTTTGTAATAATTTTCTAAATTGGCTAGGTCCATGTCGGTTTACCCTAGAAAGGCATAACAGCTAAATTCCATAATACTAGGCTGTATGGAAGTCTGACAAGCCACCAGATAACAGGGTAAGGTGAAACTAGGTTTTTCAAAAATCATATCAGAATATGACACACATGGAAACATATCAGAGTATAAGACATCAGATAACCGAACAAATGGAGATCATATCAGAGTATTTAGACATAAGTTGTTTCCATCAGCCAACACAAGATCAAACAAAATTAAAAGAATTATGTTGCTAAAGAAAGTAAAGGTTTACCTCGCTGAACGGGTCTTTTATATCATCACGTTCGACACTGCTTTCCTGTGGAGAACATGTAAGTTAATTAGTACATACGGGCATATTAAGAGCAGAGCACTTGGCTTTCTTCTACTTACATAGTTTGGAAAGATAACCATGTCAACATCATCGGGGACGTCAGCTAACAGACGTCGGACAGAATACTCTGCAGCTCCACCAGGATACAGCAACTCGTCAGTGTCTAGATGCATGATCCAATCCATGCCAGCGTCCTGCCACGAAACAAAATGTTTTTGTGTACGGATGTTGGACGACGCATAACACCTAAATCATTACTAGAGACCGCACAAACTGTGCGGCAGCTAAGAGGCTATCCCAGTACCACTAGAACGCAAGCTCAACCACCCTTGTTGAGAATTGACATACCCGGGCCATCACAATAGCCATCTCCATGTTCAGTGACTGCTTCACAAACAGTTCGTAGTTGCAAGGCTTGTAGAAAAACCCCGCGAGCCAGGTCTCGTTCCAGATACGGCTGCGGGTCAGGCAATGAGCTAAATTAGAATGTGCATCGTAATGAGTGACGGGAAAACAAAATTCAGACCTCCGGGACTGCTGCTCCTCCAGTTCCTTGGTCCTGTACACCACCTTCACACCCTGCACAAGAGAAACACACGAGAAACTCAATAGGTAGAAATTGTATTGGAATGTTGGAAATCTGAGGTGGGAGATCGCACGGGAATGGACTCGAGGACCCCGGCGACGGTGGGCTTGGCGGCCTTGCCCTCGACGAAGAGGAGGAAGTGGGCGACGCCAACGACCTTGTGGTAGAAGAGCCACGGCAGGATCTGTTCCAGCCCCGCCGAGGTGCTCGTCTGGATGCACACCTGGCATTCGTACAAGGGGAAGAGATCATCAGACGAGGCGGCGGCCGGCGGGAAGGGGGACGGGAGGGAGAAAGTACCGACCTTGGGGTGGATGCTCTCGGGCGCGTCGAAGGGGAAGGACCAGCCGCGGAGGTAGGGGAAGGTGGGGACGGAGGAGGCGGCGAGCACCTCGGCGCAGGAGGCGGAGGAGGGGTGGGACGGCCTGTACAGGGTGGCGGGGTCGGCCGGCTGAGGGGGCCAGCGCGAGGCGGGGTCGTCGACGCCGCCGCCGCGCCACTGGAGCGCGAACGCGAGGAGGGCGAGCGCGAGCGGGAGGGCCGTGAGGAGGAGGAGCAGGTGGCGCCACGCCGCGCCGCCGCCGCCGGACGACGGAGCCTGCGCCGGCGCCGGCATTCCGAGTGCGATCGATCGATTGGGGTCGGGTTCGGGTCTAGCCGCACCCAGTCAGTTTTGCTGAAGGGAGAATTGGGTCTATACCATTAAAAGATGTCATCTTTAGGTTTATCTATACTACTATTAAAAGAGCAAACTTGTTGGGATATTTTAAATCTGCACCGTTCAATATCCGATCAAACAGCCCAGATCGTCCCAATGTTTGACAACTCAACAATGTTCGATTTTTCCCGTTTTACCCTCCACCAAATCACATAATACTACTAAATTGCCACTCATCTCCGAATCGTTATTTTTGTCTTTCCCTAAGTTAGGCCGACCGCCTCCTCGCGCGCGCCCCGGCGGCCTCCGAAATCCCCTCCGGCGGGGTAGACGTTCTTCTATTTCTCCTCTCCTTTCAAAGACGGAACCGCCGCTCTGCCTCGCGAGCGACGATGATGAAGAACCTGCAGCGTACGGCGGTGACGCTGCTCTCCACGACCCCTCGGCACCATCAAGTGGTAGCCGAGCTTGCTGGAAACCGTCAATCGAACTGCCGTCCGCTTCCTCCCCAACTCTGGCCGCTGTCGATTACCTCGCTCCCGGCCTCACCTCGCTAATCCGACCGCTCCTCCTTGCTCCTGGTGAGCTTTTGGTGCTCGTGCAACCTTCTTCCCAATCCCTCTCCTCCTGCTTTGGCTCGCCGCCGTGCGCCTCCTCCGGCCGCCGCGAGAGCCTGTCGTTGGACAAGCTCGACAATGAAAATTCGTGGCTCATGCTCTGCCACCTCTGCTTCCTCCTTCACCTCGTCACGGGAGTCCACTGCGCAGCCCGGCAGTCCATGAGACTACCGACCACTGCATCTGCAGGCGAGCTGAGCTCTGTTCCGCTGCAGTACATGGAAGAGGAGCTCGTCATCGAGCGAATCGAGCGGCAGCTCCGGCCGGCCTTCGCAGCCGTAACAGCGAGGCAGAGGGGTCGTTTCTCCGCGATTCGCCCCCATCCAGCAGATCCTCGCAAGCGCCGGCAAGAGAGAGGGGCAGATGGACGGAAGGTGAGGAAGGGAGGAGGAGCAGTGTTGGGTTGCGGAAGGGGATGACTGGCTCGGCGGCGCTGGCTGGGGAGAAGGGAGGTTGGGCTGGTGGTCTGGTGGAGACAGATAGAGAAATTGAGGATTGAGAGTTTGAGAGACGGAGAGCGCGAGCTGACCGCTGTGTGCGCGCTCTGCTGCTGCTGATTAGTACATTGTTCTAGCTGTTCTGCTTTGTGTCCGTGCTTCGAGATTCTACCAGCTGCTGATTAATGTGATTTGTGTGTCTAGCTAACTTCGTGCGTGTATGCTCTGATGCTGATTGTGAGGGATTGTGTTCATGCTGATATTTTCATATGACAAACGACATTGCCTCGAGTTCTTCACCTGGATAACAGAGAAATATATTGGGGACGTGGTTACAGGCAGAGCCCTTTGGTACAGTACGGACAATATCGATGGGGATATTTCGTTGGGGAACATGGAGCTGCCAATAACAGGAACCACTGGCCTCGACGAGGATACACTGCTCACCCAGTTTTGTCGTCCTACAACTTTGGAACAGTCGAAATAGAAATCTTTGTATTTGCTTGTTCAACTGAAATTCTAGCTTACCAATGCCCAATACAGTGTGTTCAAATAAGTGTTCCATGTAGTTTGTTGACGTTTGACCAAAAACAAAGAGTACACAATTCCTAGACAAAAGCTTTTAAGAAGGGATCACGCATTGAGAATTTCATCCCCAAAGCCGAGATGATGTCCACACGTGATAAGAATCTGATCATGAACTAAATATTGTGAAATCATTGTAGAGAGACGTGCGTTGCACGTGCACGTGTACTTACCATCAAAAGATCCATCTTTAGGTTTATACCACCGAATGGTTGCAGTTTTTTGATTCTTACCACTTCCGTGATGTCTCCGTTATTGATGACCATGGTACCCTTTCATGAAACATTGGATTGGATATAGCATGCAGTCAGTATGAACTGATCAAATTACGCATGCTGCTTTCAGGAATACGAACTGAAACGTTTCGGCAGCACAAGTATACGAGAACATCTCAGAATAAATAGCAAATAACTTCCCCGATCATGTTCAAGCCACAAACACATCAAGAAAAAAAAATTCTAGAAGGCCATAAAAAAAAATCCAGCTCGAACACAAAAAGGATGCATCCTGATCCCAGCGAGGAGCAAAAACTCGCAGTGGCTGTCGGGGACGGGTAAGAGGAGGACCACGGGGAGGCCAGGCGAACGAAGTGCAACGCGGCCGCCGCGGCGTCGGCGAGGTCACTGCCTGCTCGGGCTAGGGCGGCCGACTGAGTCCCTTCTCTCCATGCCTATGGGAGCTGGCTTAGGCCAGGGATTGAGGCGCGCCACCGAGGAGATCCTCCTCCGTGTTCGGGGAATGTGGTGGTCGCCGCCGGGGAGGTGTATGCGGTCGTCGGAGCTTTTGTCCGTGCGTTGTTCTGACGTTCTGTTCGAGTTGTGCAGAACAACGCTTTGGGTTCAGTTTAGATGAGCACAAGGGTAAAACGGGAAATTTAAATTTCTTAATTGGCAAAAGAAATACTTTTCCTAACAGAAGTAGACGGAGTGGTAAAATCCAGTAACGTGGCTACCTTTCGGTGGTAAGAACCTAAAGATGAATCTTTTGATGGTATAAACCTAAAGGTGTCATCTTTTAATGGTATAGACCCAATTTTCCCTTTGCTGAATGGTTTGCCTTTACTCACACAATTAAATAAAATCAAACAGTGCCAAAATTGAAGAAATGCAACAACCAAATGTTGCAATGCATGAATGTATACCATATTAGTATAAAAAAAGGTTTTATCTAATAAATTGTTTTTGCAAAAAATGATTTATCATCTTGAGATGTTCATTTTAGATTACCGCGAGTGGACCACCACCCCAACTCGTATAAAGAGTTGGCTCTTGGTCCTCCAGGCGGCGATCTCCGCCTCGATTCGTAGCGCCTCAGTTCAGCAATAATCTCCGCCCCGAACAGGATAATTACAACGTTTTCTTCGTGTTGGGATTCGCCCACAGGATCGAATCACATCAGTCTATACGAACACACACAAACACAAATCTATAGCCAAAGGCACATATCGTGCCTTGTTCTTTTTCTCTTTATTTCTCTCAATATCACGGTACAAGTCGATACAAAACTCACGCACCCATGGTGTGTATATATACACGACTCAAGTCGGTGCTAACCTAGACCTACTCGAATACCTAGTACCAATGTACGTACACAGCCACTAACTAGTCCTAATTGGACTCAACTAGCACGCCTCCTAACTAGGAAACTACTAGCATAAACCAACTAGGATCAGACTAACGTGGCACGTACATGCATCGGCACTTTCCTAACTCGAAACACTTACCAAAAACTAACTAGGCAAGATTATTGCTAACAATCTCTCCCTAATCTTGACTCTTGGTCTTCCATGCTCCTCTGATCTTGACTCCTTGCAGATCTTCGTCTTGTCCGGGCCTCGCACCACGACAAGTCTTATTGGCTCTCCCCAATGTTGACTTGGCGAATTTTACGGACCAATCCAAACATGATCCGGACTACCCAGCCACGCTAGAACCTTGTGGAACACACCACCCGTGGATCGTACCATCCACCTAGCGCGATACATGCCGACTACCTCGTGGACTACACCATCCACTCCAGCCTCATGTAGAGCCATGGCCTCATTGAAGAGACTCACCTTCTCTGGTTTACCGCCCCCTCATACTTGAACTTGATCCTCTCGTCGAGACACTTAGACGTCCATGCTTCCACTGCAACGGATCCTCACAGAGACGAGCACTTGGACACAACCACGACTCACTTACACGACACCGACCACACGTGCAAACTTGCACACACCTCGACTCATCTAACACCCCGGTTGACGATCTTGACGAGACTCCCGGCACCGCACCTCGGCACCACCGCTCGCATCAACGATCATCCACCTCCACCGTCTTTCCGACAACATCTCCTTGCTGCCTCCTTCGGTCGCTCCGCCGAACAACGATCGCCCGCCCCGAGGCGCTATTAGGGTCGCCTCCCCGGGGCAAGCGTGGCTTCAAAATCTCGACCTCGCTCTGATACCAATTGTTGGGATTCGCCCACAGGATCGAATCACATCAGTCTATACGAACACACACAAACACAAATCTATAGCCAAAGGCACATATCGTGCCTTGTTCTTTTTCTCTTTATTTCTCTCAATATCACGGTACAAGTCGATACAAAACTCACGCACCCATGGTGTGTATATATACACGACTCAAGTCGGTGCTAACCTAGACCTACTCGAATACCTAGTACCAATGTACGTACACAGCCACTAACTAGTCCTAATTGGACTCAACTAGCACGCCTCCTAACTAGGAAACTACTAGCAGAAACCAACTAGGATCAGACTAACGTGGCACGTACATGCATCGGCACTTTCCTAACTCGAAACACTTACCAAAAACTAACTAGGCAAGATTATTGCTAACACTTCGGTTGTCCTGAGGTCCTTCTTCGGACCTAGTCGGATTAGATGAGCCTCGAGTTGATAATGATTGGCCGACACTTGGTACAAACCCTAGGGGGTTTCAGTTAGCCAGACTTATGCGAGCTTTCCCTTAGAGGATGTCGCCTTGTTGTTGTTCCACGGCCGCCTGTAGCAAAGTCTTGAGATGTTGCTTAGTGTTCAGATCAGCAGATCGTGCCGGGTCCAGCATGTTTGTAATGGCGGCCGCTGATCAGGAACACAATCCCATCAACTATTTGCTCCATGTTGGGCACCAAATGTTGAGAAAAATCCGAGCATATTGCCATGGGGATGGCTATCACAATGAAAATATGCGAGAAGGTCGTTGTGTAAATCTAGGTATGGGATATAACACGAGGATTTTTCCAGGTTCAGCCCCCTCACTAAAGAGGCAAATACATACTCCTTCCTATATTGTATTTGTGTTTCATATTTGTGCAAATGACTAAGTGCCTTATGCACGTCAGCATGACCGGGCAACAATGACGAATTGGTAGTTGGTATTTACGAAATCCCTTCCTCGATTGTTGCCCGGTCATGCTGTATGTATGTTACACTAGTGTCTCATACTTGTGCAAATGACTCGTCCTCCTCCCCCTCTCGACCAAACACACCATCGTCGCCCGTACAAAATCCCTTCCTCGATTGCATTGCATTGCCTTATTGGTTCTGTCAGTATTGTTCGTTGTGTCTGGTGTCACATACATACAAACATACTTGTGCAGGTTATGCACTGTGTGTAGAGTATCAGACAGAAATTGCAATACTCGGATCATAGATGGTCGAGAGGCGTTGCGTGAAATCATCATGGGAAAGCTCCGCGAGCCAGCACATGGTGATGCACCAAGGTCAATACTAGTCTATGTTACTGTGTGATTGGCATATATGGTGTTGCAAGGTCTGGGAAGACTACCTTTGCATTCGAGATTACATAGAGGATGAATGCGAGGAGAAACTTTTTGACACCATCATGTGCATTCATGTGTCCGAGACATCTAGTGTGGGTGCCATATTTAATGAAATGTTGAAGGATATCTATACCTCTTATAAAGCAAAACTCAACTAACATGCATTAATTATTTTCTATCTCAACATGTAACCTATCCACATCATCCATTCTCTTAGCCAATCAAATGTCCATCTTATCCCACTAACTGTCACGAAATACAATATTTTCTTGAATGCAACATATCCATGTCATCTATTTTTCATGTCCAATTGTCTAGGTCACCAGTTTTTAATCATTAAATACAAAAATCACGTGAATTAAATTTATCATAAGACAATTGTGATCAACTAAATCTTCCACATTTCTAAAAACAACATTATATTTATGGTTCTTATATGACTTTATTTACACAATAAATTTCTTAAAGGAGATTTCTGCCGCAAAGTGTGGGGTGTCTTTCTAGTTACCAAAGATCGGCACTCCAATATTTCAGATCGTGAAGAGCTGGTAAAGAAGTTGAAGAAATCATTGCATGGCAAACGGTCTCTGTTTGATACTAGATGATCTCTGGGTGAATAACATGACCGATTCGAAGCTACGGTAATTAATCTCTCCATTCATTGTTGGAAAGAAAGGAGGCAAAATGCTGGTGACGGCTCGAACAAAAGTTGCAACTCAAGCTCTATGTGTGCCTTATTTGGATGAGGATCAATACTTGAAGATGTAAATGCATTGTTCACTGGGTGGTACGGGTGTCGTTGATGATAATTTAAACGAGTTGGGAGGGTGATAGCAAACAAGCTTACATGGATCACCTATTGCAGCAGTAGAAGTACAGAACAGAACCAGCAATAATAGGTTGTGCTTGTATACACACACGCACGACCAGAACCAGCGACCTAGGCATACTTCCAACGTAAACATACAACTCCATCGTTTAACTACAGTACTAATCCATGCAAAATAAGTACTAATCTATTGTTGCCATGAGCGGAGCATCACGATGCTATGAGCCCAGCCCAAAACCATTCGCTTTGCTGGAAGAGAAAACCTAGCTATCTCCAGCCGTCACTGCCACAACTCCACTCCACTCCTCCTGCGGCGGAATCGAATCGAGCTCCCAGCCGGCGACCATGGCCGCCGCAGGTGCACAAGTACCGGAGGCGCCTCTCCTTCCCGGCCTCCCGGACGAGATGGGAGATCCTCGTCCGCCTGTCCCCCAAATCCCTCCTCCGTTGCCGCGCCGTCAGTCCGCGCCACCTCCACCCGCAACTTCCTCGTCGCCCACCACCACCGCCAGCCCGGACCCCCCTCATCTACGACTTCAAGAGAGCCAGCGACGACGAGGCAGCCCATGAGTCAACAATGCAGAACCAAGAAACTGAATGCTTGGCCATGAGCCAGTAAAAGATAAATAGTGATTGAGTGGGCAGGGAAAAGGACGTAGATAAGGTTTGGAGGATTCAGTGGCTCGCTGGCTCTCTTGAAGTCCACGAAGCTGATTTGCTATAAGTCTCACAATCTTCTATCGACTATCATTACGGTTTTCAATCTCCCTCCAGAGCTATTACCTCAAGCTTGCCTCGACACGTAGTACAAAGCAGTGCTTCCCCAGGTAACTGTTACCGAAATTTCCCTCCCGATTATCTCTCTTTTGTTCTACTTACCTACGTGCAATCACTTGTATATAGGGAGGTGGTGATTTTTGTCTTCTTCTACCAGTCTCTTATGCTGTCAAGCAAATAACTCAATAACTAATTTCCATGGTAGAACAAAATACCTTTAGTAGGTTGTGGAACTGGTGCCAAATCTTAATAACTAATTTCCATGCGTCTTTTTAATGTGATAAACTCTCTTGGAGCAGTTCCTGTTTGTGCTTGGTAGACTACATACAAACATCAAATCTTCCGTGATCTAATTCTCAAGCAAACTAATTCTTCCGTGATCTAGTCCAGAGTAGCACCGTGTAACTAGAATGGAGGAGGGCCAACGTTTGCTGGAGCGTATATTTGACGGAGCCGAGGACCCGAGGGATCTGCCATTCGAACTGTTACAACTTACAGGGCATCACGAATAATTTCTCCGAAGAGAGAAAAATTGGTCAGGGCGGATTTGGAGACGTTTACAAGGTAATATTTATCATTTACGTACAAAATTACTTTTGGATTTCTCAAGTGCAGTAAAATATCACTTATTCCATTATAATGTACCCAAATATGCTGGAAGCAGAACTTTGGCGCTCTGTTTTGTTTTTGTATGGCTGAGCATCATTTTAACGCTGACCAACAGGGTGTACTTGAAGAACGGACTGTTGCTGTGAAGAGGATCCATATAAATGCACACACATTTGATAACAAGCTTTTTCATCGTGAGGTTACTAGTCTGATGAATTGTAATCATCGAAATGTAGTCCAGTTTCTTGGCGTCTGTTCTGGAGGATATCAGAAACTGATAGAAAAGGATGGGTCGGGAGAATACATCTTTGCCAACGTTTTAGAAAGATTGCTCTGCTTCAGGTACATCAGCAACGGAAGCCTTGATAGGCATACTACTGGTACGCATCTTATTTTATTTGATGCAGTTACTCTCTTTACTTCTTTGCATTATTGCCTTGACTAGTACTCTGTTTTCAGGTGGGTCAACAGGTAGGACAGACATGAAATTAAAAAGTTCTATCATTGCTTTGTATGTTGCTCAACATAAATCCTTACTTGATTATGTATTTATTCTTCCCTAGATGAATTAAGAGGACTTGAATGGGAAACACGTTATGAAATAATCACCGGGATTTGCAAGGGTCTGCGTTATCTTCACCAGGAAAAAAATATTATTCATATGGACCTTAAACCGGCAAATATTTTACTAGATCATGAAGATAAAAAATATGTGGTTCCAAAAATCACGGATTTTGGTCTGTCCAGATCAAATAAAAACTCGCACACTCTGGGTCAGCGATACGGAACACTGTAAGCTATGCATGAGAAGAACCGCTCATTGACATTTTTCAGTCATTACAACCCTACATTTACTTGTGTCATAATGCATCACACTCTGTTAATTTCTTGCAGAGAATATATGGCTCCAGAATACAGGGATGAAAGGAAAACTACACCATCGTGTGATATATATAGTTTGGGTCTCATAATCATAGAATTGGTAACGGGATGTAAGGACGTCCCTAACAAAGATAATGTAAGAGTGTTTTTTCACTTTTTAGAGCAAACATGCATCTTTTATTCCCAGTTTGGTGTTCATACTATCCTACTAAATGTTATATTTATATAAATACCATGTTTCTTAATTGACATAGTTTCCACCGTAAGATTCTAGAATTATCACAAATAATAATCAAAATTTATTGAATATAGGTAATTCGAAGATGGAGACACAGATGGAAGAAGCCACCAACTCAACTACAATACCAACAAGTAACTAGATGCATCGAAATAGCAGGACGCTGCAGGAAAAAAGACCCAGAATATAGACCTTCTATATGGGAGATAATCAACTTTCCGAATGAATCGGAAAGCCGTATTGTCATGTAAGCTACCTTGTCAACTAGTCAACTTTAAGGCTGTGTTGACTTGGTTCAAGGGTTCAAATACATACTAGCTAATCTTATCGTTGCTAGGTTAATTAGACTGAATAGCTGGTTGCCTAGTTAGTTAGGATAACAGTAGAATAAAACGAATAGGGACACGGATATCGCATCTGATGCGGTCATCTAGCATCGCTGCCGCCACCCAGCATCGTGAGCCGATAGTGACTGCTTGGACGACAAGTATGCACACACTCTAGTGGAAACACAATATCTATGATCATTTAATATCGGAGCGCACCTGCTTAATGCCCTTTCTGAATTTAGTGGCTCAAACCTCGACTTTGGGGATGAAAATCCCGAGATCAACATATAGTTAGGCTCGTCAACATCGGTGCATGTGCGATGAACCCTTCTTGAAGTCTTGCCTATGAGTTGTTTATTTCTCCATTTGTTCAGTCATTTGTTATACGGTTTGTGCTAGCTTGGTGGAGTTCTTGTCGTAACACAAACAGGCTCGGTTCGTATTTGTTGTCTGGCTTTACCTAATGAATAATATGTGATCGTGTGCATCGACTGACGTAGAGGCTGGGTTAATTTCTCCTTTTCAAAAAGTAGAAAAACGAGTTTAGTAGACTTAGGGTTATTTTGGTAGAAGATGGTCCAAATGCTCGCTCCAAGGGAAATGGAGATAATTCAGTTAGAACCGAGAGCTGCATTTTTAGTGAGTTCTATGGTCCTTCTCATCAGTACAATGTTTTTTAGAGATAATATTTTGTTAGCAGTCATTTTTGGACGACTACCGGCTGAACGGGGATATCCTGCTAAAGACCGGATAACCAGATGGATGTTTTTTTTTTGGAGGAAAAGGGCCTCGCCCCGGTTCCATTTTATAGAAACCACAAGTCTTACTACAACATTTAGTTCTTTTTCGAGCATACCAGAGCTACGGCCACAAGCAGATCCAGGAAAAACAGCCAGAGACACATAGAGTTTTCATAAAAATAACTTGTGGGGACCCCAGACTAGCTGTCCGAAATACCCGATTATGCTTAACACAACGATCCCGTGATCAGTCTGTCGTTGCACATAATCCGAATTGGATACCAAAGTTTACATCCATTACAATACCGAATTAAAAGTCTTACATAAATGGTCATTTAGACCAAGTCTTACATAGGTGCCTTCATGAGCCAACCAAAATATCAGCGGAAGCTACGGCGTAGTAGACATCATATTCTAACGACGACGACGACGACCCGACAGACAGCTGACTTGTGGAGATCCTTAGTTCGCATAGAAGTCGCCATACTCCTGCTCGGCGTAGTGCTCCTCCTCGTAGTCTGGCTAGGACAATAGCCAGGGACGAAACCAATATGAGTACATTTGAATGTACTCGCAAACTACCCCAACATGAGTATGCACTAGTTTTATTTTAACTTCCAACTTTTATTTGTTTAAAACATCTCTATGTCTTTATTGAAAAAGGTAAGAAGAGTTTTTATAACCACTTTTAAAGAAATCATCATTTACTTGTTTCTCCAAAACTCCTCCTTTTCCGACCATAGTCCACCATGGTCCACTTTCCATCAACAACCTCATACCGATCCGTTGGTATAGGTACAACATTCTCCACTACATTAGTTCTTAAAACTCAACTCTTTTTATAAAATTGTTGCATAGTCTTAGGACAGCCTCCCAATTGTCCATATCCGAGGACTCGGCTATTCGAATAGTTTTAACCCTCTGCAGAGGTAGCACGCTTTTTAGCCCACATCCATCTGGTAACTCATCGTGTCAGCCACGTCCCGCCATACAAGGTGTATGCGAAGTTGAGCCACCGACCATAGTCTGTCCTTTGCTCATGCTAGTATAGGATCCTGCCCCTATGACACTTTCCCTCGACACTCAGTCCAGTTTCCCGTCAGAAACCCTAAGTGTGAGGACTCATAGGTTTTGCCCGGCGACCACATGGAGAAGTCTTCAATACTCCTCCTTATCTTTCCATATAGTTTGAGCGAGGACCCAGGTCAGGGGAGTTCACTAACCATCCCCTCATGCATAACGGAGTCATCTCCGTCGATGAGGTATCCCATACTAATAAGAGCAAATTATATGACTAAGCCTTTTCCCATATGTGGTAAATGTGGTCGCACAGAGTAAGATTGGTTGTCATAGTACTAGGACACTGTGCATTTTTCATAAACATCATCATTCTCCATTTCTCCACTTCAACACCGACATCTCGGCATTTCATAACCACACAAGTATTTTCAAAGGAGTTTTGAATAAACAACATTGTTTCCCATCCTAAAGTTTTATATAAACTACTACATAGGGTGGCAAAATAATTTCCATATACTTTTTGAAAAGGTTTTGTAAACCATTGCCTTTAAGAGTAAATCATTTGATCAAAGTAGATGCATATATATTTAGGTGCAAGCTCAGAGAGTAGCTTGCCTTGCTCGGCAAAGTGGCCTTGGTCTTGATCTTCAGATTCAACAAACTCTCCTTTCTCGATAAATCCGACATCGTTCTCGTCTAATTAATAAATAAACAATACAAACAATCACTAAACTACTCAAGCAACATCACAACATTACAATCCTAAATGCTCTAAATAGCCACTGAATACATCAAACAATTCAATTTGGTTTCAATTTAATTGAATTAAACATTATTTCATTATGTCTAAATTATGGCAGAAACTTGTGGAACATGTTTAATTGCATAACTTGAGTTCTGTTGGTCACAAAAATACAAACTAAATTTCTATAGAAAGCTACTGATGTGTAGAAGACAACCCAATTTGATTTGGATTAATTGGAGTTACCAAACTCCCTACACAAATGTTTTAATTAAGTAACTTAATAATCAAGTTTTAGCTACCAAATAAGTTCTGTTGATCCTAAAATTAAATCATTTTAGGGGTGACTAAACATGACTAAATGTGATTTAACAAAATTGGTCCTAATTTATTTGGGTTAACCAATAAACATATTTAAATGTTTTAGTGTAGAAGGGTGTTCAAACTTCAACTTTATACTAAACAATTACTACTGCACAAATAATTCTACCAAAATTAGGGAAGCTAATACATGGCAGTACTAAGCTAACAAAATTGGTTTGGAATTATTTGGACTAACAGAGTATCAGAAACAAACAAGTTTAGATTTTAAACCTTCTGTAGTATTTTAAATAATACATTTTTATTACTTATCTAAATGAATTGAATCTACTTGGGTTGGTTAAACATTTTCATAAGCTTTCCAGAACAATTGGATTTGATTTATTTGGATGTCTAGATCTCGAGTTATTGAATTTTGAAATTAGGTCCAGTACTGATTTCACAGAGAGGTTTAAATTCGAAAAGTTTACTATTCTGGATAATGTTCAAAACCATGACATGTGGGGCCTACGCGTCAGCGTCACAGGGAAAAATCCCGCGTTGTGGATAATGTTTAAAATGCTGATGGGTGGGGCCAGCCCGTCAGCCTCTCTCTCTAAGCGAAGCGGTACGTGGCCGTTGGATCCAGATCCAACGGCTCACAGAGGCCGCGATCATCGACGACCAAAAACGGGCGGCGCCGTCGCGCCGGCGACGGTGCCGTGGATGGATTCTCACCTAGGGGGGCTCGGGAAGATGCGGAGAGGGTGCTGGAGAACGGCGGAGGTTCGGGGAAGCTTGCTTGAGGACTGGAGCTTGCTGGGACGGCGTGTATCGTCGACGGCGAGCTCCTCCGCTTCCACGGCTAGGTCCAGCAACTCCGGCGAGGTCCTGGCGTCTCCCCTGTGCACGAGACAGAGGGAAAACGAGGCGTGTGAGTGCGGTGTGGGTGCAGAAGAGAGTGCGGGCCAGAAATGAGAGAAAGAGAGAGTGTGGCGTCGCGGCCATGCTCGACCTCGACGGCGGCAGTGGCTGCGGCAGTGCCCGCTCTCCTGGCGGTGCACGGTGAAATTGGAGCGAGGGAGAGGTCGAGGGAGTGGTGTGGAGTGCAGAGAGGGTAGGGGTGGTTTTATAGCGCCGGGATCGGCGTATCGTGGACGGGGCGCACGGACGGCGTCCATGGCGCGCCGGCGAGATATTTCTCTCGATTCCGAGGCTGTGGTGCGAAGGGCGGGGCAATACGACGACGTGCGGGGTCCGGGCGTGTTCTAGAAGGTCTGGGTCGAGTGGCGCGTGTCGAGGAGCAGCGAGGGGCTCGAATTTGGCCGGCGCCGTCCGAGCTCTCCACGACGGCCATCGGGGGACAGGGCGGCATTGGGGAGAGGGAAACGCTCGAGCGCGAGCAGAGGCTGCAGAGGCAACGAGCGTGGACGATTGCGAGCCAAGGGGGGGGCCTGGGGGCCGGGGAACGGCGAGGCGCGCGGCGTCCGGCGTCGACACGCACGGCACAGTGAGCTAGGGGGAGGTAGACGATGGCGTTTTTGCCAAAAACCCCCTGGCTCTTCTCCTTTCTATTTTCTTTTTATTTCCAGTAGCTTTTCTGGAATTTATTTGGGGTACTTAAACAATTTAGAAAAATTCAGAAATATTTGTGGGGCTTCCACATAGCAAGTAGTAGCTCCACAAAATTTGGCATTTCAAAATAAAATGTTTTGAATCATTTTTGTTCATAGGGTTTTAATTAGGGTATTTTGGTTTATTTCAATTGTTTTTTACTTTTGAATTTTAAAATAGGTGTAAAATATTATTTGAGAGAGATAAGTAGTAAGGATGAAATGAGAGTGGTTACCATACCACTCCTCTGAATTTTGTTTGGAAGAAAGTTTAATTTCTTTGTGTGTCACTTGCCACTTCTATTTATTTCTTGTTTCCACTTTTGTTTTTGCATTTCCAATTGTTAATTCACACAAACAAGCAACACAAGCAACAAGAAATAATTACCACAAGCAACAATCATAACAAACACATATAAATTTAGCAAAAGTTTTTGTTGGCTCTCATTTTTGGACTAATAACACTTATTTAAATTTTTGGGATGTTACAAAACTACCACTACTCGAGAGGACTTATTACAAAAGACGGAACCGACTCCTACCTGAAGACCAAGACGGAGCCTACTTTGAATCAGGAGACAAGGAAAACAGATCAAGACCAAGACGATTCCCATAGTCGCCGTCACCAGACGGAGTCCCTCCCGAGCGAACGGGGATTAGGGTAATTAAAGAGCCAGAAGGATTGTTTTAAGTATCACGGGTACACGTGGACCTATTCTTTTGAACAGATTTCCTTTACTATTTTCATTGACTAGCATGATGGTTTCATCATCTTATAGGACAAGTTTCTTGTCTTTCCCATCAGTCATACTTCGTCCCCTCAAACACATTGTCACCCCATGACCCATGTACTCTATCAGATTTGCAAGAGTAAGAAGAAGTTTGATGGGTTTGCATGTAGAAGTTTAGTTTAAATACATGTACAACCTTTTGCCCTTTGTACAAATGCAACTTATAGATTGGAGTGAGTATATAGATCATCTTCACACAGAGAGCTCTTTCCTCGCAGATAAGCCCTTGTTTATTTGAAGATGACATGCTCCGGATTGATCCGCTCGAACTACGGCTACCTTTTGAGCTAAAGAACGAGATATCATGCTCAGTTGAGCTAACGAATGATACGCGTAACTGCATTATTGCCTTCAACATTAAACTACCAAGCACATTGTACAACGCGCAACCCGACAAAGGCATTGTGAGACCAAAATCCAAGTATCATGTGAAGATAACAGTGCATGCACGAGATGTTCGTGAGTGCGACCACGCCATCAAGTTCATCGTTCGGAGCATGCAAGTGGAAGCGAGTGAGGGACTTAGAGATGAGGATATCACAGAACACTTGTTCGAAAAGACGGTAAGATTTATTGATGAGGTGGCTTTGATGGTTGTATACGAGCCTACGAAGCCCCAACAAAATTTAAGTGAAGGCACCACCAACACGCCAACTGAGGAAGTCCCTGAGGTGATCAACTTTGGCTAATTTTAATTTGTTTGTATTTCTCTTTTGTCCCTTTCTCCTAGACTGTTTCTTGACGACTTAATTTTTGTTCTCCCAGCAAAAAATTTGTGAATCTTCACTTGGTAGCAGCGGAAAGGCAGAGGTAGCTTCCATGGAGTGTACCAACTTCGGCCAGGCGGAGAGACCGAATAAGCAACATATAATCAGTAGACTGGATAAAACAAAAAATGTATCCTATGAAAGTGAAAATGCAGCAGAGGAAAGTAAGACTGTTGCCTCCCCCTCCTGCCCTGTTTTTTTTTTTCCATTTTGTATCTGTAGCTGACGTTCTGCTACTGACTCTTCAAATGTTTGGCCTCCTTCGGAACTGACAGCGATGAACCGTATTTCAGAAATGCTTCATGGAAGTGACAAAGTTGACGGCATGGCAGTCGCAACCCCGTCTGATATCCACTTCCTAGCTCTGTATCAAGATATTCCTAACTCACTGGGAGAGGCAAGCTCAAAGGTGAGTTCTCATCTAAACAGATTGATGTATTGGTAAATTTCAGGTTAGATATATTGTAACACCCCGATTTTCGATAATCGCTTTCAGATTAAACATGCTTTCTAACTCTCTATATCGATCTTTTTGTTGGTTCATCCCATTATAAATCCGACTTCGTAGTTGTGTCGGCCTCGTCGAGACGGTCGAAATGGACTACTCATTTTTCCCAAAACGGACTTCGGATGCACCTCCCATGGCTTATTTAGATTCAATGGCTAAGATGGGTTAGAAATTTCGAAAAATACCTTTTAATTAAAAATAAAACAAAGTACGTGAGGAGCTCATCCTCATCTCCTAACCGAGCCGTGGCCATCCCCACTAGATTCCTTGGCGCGGCTTGCCGCGCGCCACCCGCCGTAGACACTGGTTTTCAGTTTGCAAAACGCTATGACAAACATTTTTAATATGACACAATAGTTATGCATAGCAAAGCTTTACAGGTTTAGAGAAAGCACAATGTTCTTACATACACAGATTATAAGTCTCCGGGATAAGCAGGTTCTTAATTACAACATACCGAACATTCTTAATTACAACATCTCGAACATCACCCATGTTTCCGATGCCGTGTTCTCGTGTTTCCGATGCCGTGTTACCGTGTTCCCGTGTTCCCGTGTTTCCGATGTCGTGTTCCCGTGTTTCCGATGCCGTGTTCCCGTGTTCCCGTGTTTTCGATGTCGTGTCCCCGTGTTTCCGATGCCGTGTTCCCGTGCTCCCGTGTTTCCGATGTCGTTTTCCCGTGTTTCCGATGTCGTGTTCCCGTGCTCCCGTGTTAGAGAAAGCACAATGCTCTTACATACACAGATTATAAGTCTCCGGGATAAGCAGGTTCTTAATTACAACATACCGAACATTCTTAATTACAACATCTCGAACATCACCCGTGTTTCCGATGCCGTGTTCTCGTGTTTCCGATGCCGTGTTACCGTGTTCCCGTGTTCCCGTGTTTCCGATGTCGTGTTCCCGTGTTTCCGATGCCGTGTTCCCGTGTTGCCGTGTTTCCGATGTCGTGTCCCCGTGTTTCCGATTTCGTGTTCCCGTGCTCCCGTGTTCCCGTGTTTCCGATGTCGTGTTCCCGTGTTTCCGATGCCGTGTTCCCGTGTTCCCATGTTTCCGATGCCGTGTTCCTGTGTTACCGTGTTTCCGATGCCGTGTCCCCGTGTTTCCGATGTCGTGTTCCCGTGTTCCCGTGTTCCAAGTTTTTCGGATTCGAATCTACTGGAACTAAAAAATATTGTGTGTTGGCATGTTTGTCAGGAATTTGAAGGTTTGAAATTATAATTTTGGTCATATGACATAAATAGGCAGTGTTTCATTTTGGGGTAATTTTTTTTGGTCATTCTGATATATTTTGCATGGAGTATGACCAAAGCTGGAAAAAAGTTTATGTCTAAAAGGTATGGAAAATTCAAGTCTAAAAATTTGTGTGTCAAAATTTGCTTAGTGTTGAGTATACTTGAAATTTGGGAGAATTTTGCAAATTAAGTTTTATGAAATTTTCAGAGCTTAAAATGACGTCGTGTGGGAAATCTCAAATTTTGGAAATGCGCACATAAAAAATTTGTTTGGCCTTTGGTGTTCTGAAATTTTAAAAATGTTTACACATTGCCTAAGTATTCTTTGCGTAATTTAAAAAATTTGTTCAAATTTCATTGGGAAACAATGTGGTACGGAAAATTTCAAATACGATAATATGTGTGCCAAAATTTGTTTAGTTTTGAACAATTCAAATTTCGGGGAATTTTATGCTTTAAATCCAATTTAATTTCTGGGTTTTAAAAGAAGCAGCAGAAAAAAGAAAAAACACAGGAAAAAAAAAGAAGAAAGGGCCGAGCTGGCCGAAACAGCTGGACAGCCCACGCCAGCCCGGCCCAACAGTTGGCCCAACTGGGCAGCCCACGCCAGCTGCGGCGTCACGCTGACGTCAGCGGCGGCTGGGTTTCGCCGCGGCGGCGGCGAGCTCGCCGGAGGCGCGTGACGGCGTTCCGGGATGCGCGGATGGTCGCATCCGACGCGCGTCGACGCGGTGAGCGCGGAGGTGGCGGCGCCGCCCCCGTTGGTTCGCCGGAGCGACGGCGGTGGCCCGTGGACGCGGCGGCGGGGCAGCGGCACGGCGGCGGCGATTGCGGCGACGGCGCGGAATCCCGGCAGGCGGTGGTCGGTGAGGAGGCAGATCCAAATTTGGAAAATTCAAAATTAGTTACATCATTAGAAGCATCATATGATCACCGTCATGTAAATGTTAAATTGTGAGAGATTCTAAATGATGGACCACACATGTGGGAATCAGATGCACAATATAACTTAGTGTACATGAACCTTCATGAAACATCATCAAACAACGAACCAAAAGATCATGGCACCGAGATATTAAATGCTCAGATGGAGAGAATGTTTTTTTTTGAGGAAATACATTTTCTGCGCGTTTTTTTTTAAATGCGGGTGTATGATTAGGTAGATTTAAGTTATATTGCTTCTAAATATGTTATCTAAATTGGAATGGTTAAATATAGTTCGATTTTGTTATAATTTCCCTTTTTACCACCATATTTAGAGGAAACATATTATGGTTGTGCCAAAATATTATGTTTTACGTAATTTTGTTTCTTGGTCAGAGGAGATGTAATGTGTTAGGAACTGTTAAATTCGAAATGATATTCAGAGGAAAATAATTTAAGATTTGTTGAAATGCGCATGTAACTAAGCATTCTTTTAATTTCATTTAGTTTTTAAAGAGAGGTAAGTTTAGTCCGAGCAATTAGTAAATTGAATTGCATATTTGGAATGAGTTTATTTACATGTTATTTTGTAATATTTGTGTTTGTGCTATTTTTTATAGATTTTTTGAATTAAATTTTGATCTATGTATTTTTGTAAATTACGAATGGTTTTATTGTTTAAGATTTGTTTAAGATTTGAAACAATTTAAAATGTCGTGAAGTAGTTGCAATGGCTTTCTTTATTTTGGCATTTTTTATTATTATAATTTGGTTTTAGTGGATTTGGAACTGTTTTTATTTGCGTTTGTGCTATTTTTTATAGATTTTTTGAATTAAATTTTGATCTATGTATTTTTGTAAATTACGAATGGTTTTATTGTTTAAGATTTGTTTAAGATTTGAAACAATTTAAAATGTCGCGAAGTAGTTGCAATGGATTTCTTTATTTTGGCATTTTTTTTATTGTAATTTGGTTTTAGTGGATTTGGAACTGTTTTTCATAATTTTCTGGTTTTAAAATGTGTTCTGAAAATTGTTTTTTTTTTTTGGAAAAGGTAGAGGGAAAAAAAACAAAAGGCCGAAACGGCCGCGCAGCGCGGTGGCCCGGCCCATCAAGTGCCCAGCCCAGCCCAACCGATCGGTGACGTCAGCGATGGCGTCACCGGGGCGGTGGCTCGGCCGCGGCGGCGCGGCGGCCACCGGCGGCGAACGACGGCCTCCCAACACGCGTGCCTGGGCGCGCTGGGTGCGCGTCGTCGCGGGGGGGTTTTTGGCGGTGGCGCCGCCCCCGTCTGGTCGCCGGAGCGGCCGTAGGGGTGGTGAAACGGCGGCGATGCTCCACGGCGAGGCGGCGGCGATTCCGGCGAGCCCGCGGCCTCCCGGCACGCGGCGTTCGGCCAGGAGGCGGATCCGGCGACGGCGGTTCGGGTGGTGGTCTCCGGTGCGAGCGGGGAGGTCGGGAACGGCGGCGACGGCGGCCTCGGGCCGTCGCGGGAGAGAGAGGAAGAGGAAGGAGAGCGAGCTCTGTGGGTAATTTTGCAAAAAAGTCCTCGAACTTTCTAGAAATTACGATACGGTCCTTTGCGGGCGGTTTTCTGCAAAATGGACGCGCAGTGGATTTGTGGAGGGAGACGCGCACCGATGGATCGACGCTACGTGTCCCTGTCGAGCGGGACCGGCGAGGGACCGGCCACGCCCTGGCCCCACAGGCAGTGACCCGTGGAACGCACACCACGACGGCAGAGCAAAACACTGTTGCGCCACCGCGAACGCACGCTCCAGATCGCTCCGTAACTTCCCGATCCGACGGCCGAAATGCGCTGAGCGCTGAGGAGAGCCCTTAAGGTCCCATGGTTTACCTCTGTGGATGGGAGCCATCTTTCTCTTTTCTTTCTCCAACGTGAGCTCCATCTCTATCCATGTCACCTCCTCCCTTCTCCTCCCATCTTCTCCATTGAATCCTCCACCTGCACCACGACCTACTCCTGCAAGAGAAGCCCTTGGATCGGATCTAGGGGAAGAAGAGTTGGAGACAGGAAGAGGAGACGGGAAAAGGAGAAGGAAGAGGAGAAGAGAAGACCCCTTCCCATCACCCCTGCTCGATTCCTTGTGGTCAAGCTCCAAGGGTGAGGTTCCCCACCCTCTAAGATTCCCTCTTGTGTTGTAGATGAAGTTATTCATGAAGGTTAGGGCAGGGACTAGCAGGTCCATGGGGAACTAGGGCTCAAATCGTTTCTGCTGCTGTCCTCCTGTCTGCAGGTTCAGTAATCATCGATTTCGAGTACCTTATTGGCAAAATCAGAGGTTGAGTCTATGGAACGTTTTGTAACCCTTGTTCCCACGATCGTTTTGAGAGGTTAAACGTTCCAATCGGAGTTGTAGAGCTCCTGTTACTCCTATTTCATTGTAGCTGTCCAAAGTTCACAGACAGCAAAGGGTAGCGTTTTCCCGTGGGTTTTAGGAGCTTTTACCCTTCATCTAAATTCAAGATTTGTTCCTTTCTAGCTCGTATGTGATGCATATGTTATAATACATTAAGATTCGGTTAATTCCCATGAGTATTCTTGCTTCCATGCATCTCTGAAGGTAGCTACTTAATATTCTGAAAACTGGAAGCAGCGGAGTAGTATTTGTTGGCTACGACCTTCATAGCTCCACATTCTGAGTTCGAATAGTAGGAGTTATTTGTAGCTAAGTTTCATATGAATCCATAGCCATCTTGTTTGCTTAGTTTCGAGCTTCCTAGCTCAAGATATGAATTCTTTTGTGAAGGGACAGCAAAGGGATTGCTCTCCCAGAATGCGATTAGGAACGTTTTATGTGCTTGCTTTACATGCCATGTTTTGGTGCAATGTTTGAGACCTGTATATGTGTTCCTACAGCAGGTTGCAACACCAATCCACCGGAGGTAGTCTCACACCAGCTCCCTCGCAACGGTTGAGGCGAGTACACCGAGCAACAACGGCTAGATTGCTCTCTTATTATTACGTTCATGTTCACATTATTCCTTTACATTCATGAAATGGTGAACATGTTAATCCCTTGTGTATCATTCAATACACCATACCACTAGTAAGCTATAGGGATTGGATTTTTATGGTTCTTGATAAAGAAATCCATCATGAGTGTATCTTCCCAGTACAAGGAGTGATCCTCGCTTGCGAGTTTATGGACCCGAAGTCTTCCCAGTACAAGGAGTGACCAGCTTATGGTCCTTCGGGTTCAACCTCATATGGTCCTCTCACCTTGTGTGGGTTGAAGGGTTCGGATGAGACGTCGTCCCCCCTAGCTTTGCCGGCAGTAGCTTGAAGAGTAGTGCATGGTTTCCTTTGGTTGCATGTTTTCTCCATGCATCCTCATGTCATTTCAAGCATGGTTCATGTTCATGATACTAATTTCTAATGCTTTTGTTGTGTACTTGCTGAGTCTTTGGACTCACCCCTCGTGGGCTTTGTTTCAGGTACCCCAGTGTGTCGCTTTGCAAGTAAATGGAAGGCGTAGCTCTCATGATTGTTCACTCACGAATTTTTCACCACACCTTTCATTCACCTAGCTTGATCATGATAACTTTTATACTTCAGTTCATGATTATTGATAGCTAGGACTTGCTTGATGTGTATTCACCATGATCTGGTTGTTGCCATGTTCATATCCAAGTGTGCTTGGAACCTATGGTTCTTGGAATTGTGTAGCATAAAGATTTGTGGCTTCACCACCTAGCTCTAGATGTGGAGTGTGAGTTTTTTTTATATGCTTCCGTTTGTGTTTCATTTGGTTATACTATGTTATATCAATTACCTGTCGTGGATGTCTGTCAGTACAAGGGAGCTGCTGCCGGTTTTCCCATCTGTCAGGATTAGTGTGGGTTTGTTTTGTGGTAACATCCTTCTTACAAGGAGGGGTGTTATATATATCTATCTCTAGTACATAGAATAATACCTAACTGCATACTCACTTGAAAATTATGCTCCTTGCAGAAAAATGCAATTGAAGTTACACTGGCAGGGATAAACCCATGTAACAGTATATGGGAAAATACCATAAACCTTGACAAGTTGAATGATACCATGCATGGTCTTAATCCGGACATCAGGCGATGCTTTGAATTCTGCAGTATTTTCCCAAGAGGATCAAAGTTGAGAAGGACCGAATTAGTTCGACTATGGATAGCGCAAGGGTTTGTTAAGACCACCTATGCATCAGATGACATGGATGACATAGCAGTGGGGTACATTCAAGAGTTAGTGTCATACTCGTTTCTTCAACCAATCGGAAGTAGTGCTGACAGTGATTGCTTTACAATTCCTGATCCGCTACATGATATATTAGACAAGGTTGCTGGTAATTGCTTCAGAATCGAGAATGCTAGGAGCCATAGAGGAGAAGCTTGGGAAGGAGATGTCCCTCACGATATCTAGCATCTTCTTATTCAGAATTATGATGGAGAATTTATTACTGAGACAATTATTGGATTGGAATATTTACGCACTCTAATTGTGTATGTTGTTAGAAAGGATATACCAGTTGAGGAAAAAGTCATTGAGAGTATATGCAAGAGGCTGCCAAAGTTACGAGTATTAGCTGTTGCTTTCAGCCAGGAACATGATCCAATCAAGCAACCCAAAAGGTTCTTCTTCCCAGAGGCTGTTAGCAAGTTAAAGTACCTATGCTATCTTGCTTTCAGGACAAACATACATTGCAAGATAACTTTACCAAGAAGACTCTATAACCTTCGGCATATTGAGGTCTTAGATTTTGGTGATGGCGATATTTTAGAATTTACCTTTTCTAAACTCGTCAATTTGCGACACATATTATGTGGTGCACTTGAGAAGTGTCCTTATATAGGCAGGCTGAGCTCACTCCAAATGTTAACATCCTTAGAAGTGAGTAATAAAAAAGGTTGTGAGTTAAAACAATTGAGGGACCTAAACAATCTTCGAGCAAAACTACACATCACTGGCCTTGATGATGTTAAAAGCAAAGAAGAAGCTCCTGAAGCCAATCTAGCTGCCAAGGAACGGCTCACTGATCTGGGCCTGAGTTGGGATCATCATGTTTGCAGCCCAGACGTTGAAGATGTACTTGAGGGGCTGTGCCCTCCCGTGGGGCTTCAAAAACTGACTCAAGAAATTTGTAGGCTGGAGATACCCAGATTGGATGGTGGGTAAGCACAACGGTGGCCCAAAGTACCTACAAGAACTTCATATCACGGAATGCAGGCTACCAGTACCTCCTTCTGGACTTGCTGAGGCTTTTCCTTCTCTTCGTGTGCTACATCTTTTTTCATGCAGCTGGGACGCCTTACCGGAAAATATGGAGTGTCTCACATCGCTCAGTGAACTAGATATATTTGCATGCATGAATATCATGTCGCTTCCATCACTGCCCAAGTCTCTTGAGTACTTTAAACTCGTTGGCTGCAACCTTGCCTTCATGGAGTCTTGTAGAACAGTGGGACATCCAAACTGGCAAAAGTGTAAGCACATCGCGTTTAAAAGAATTGAGGGGTCTCCACCATGTAAGACTGTAACCCCTGCTGCCTTGTTTCTCTATTTTGCATATGTAAACACTACATCCATAAACGATGATATGCTACTGACAATGCTTATGTCTGCTAATCCATTTGGTACGGATTGACGTTCCAGCAAGGTTCAGAAACAGGTCGCCCAGGCCGGATTGGGTTTAAATGGCAAGACCGTGAAGGGGGAGTTCAGGACTTGGGTTCAAATGTCAAGCCAAACTGCAAGATCAGGCTATTATTTATTCAGTGTGCTAATTAAGCAACCAGTTACCGTGATCCGTTGCTTGAAGATGCTCTTGTGATCCTGGTTTTTTATCCCTTTTCGTTTGCTCTGCTGAGATGGCTCCCTATTTGGCAGCTAAATTTGTCACGAATCACGATAGATAATTTCCAGATTTGCCTTGTCAAAACCCTGTTTGGTATCTGAACTGAGCACCCAGTTGCTAGATCAGAATGCTTAGTGTCACACGATTATTCTCTGCCAGTTTATTTATCCCTACGGCCGAATGCCAGTCACAGCAAACTGACACTGGGCAGACCATGTTTTAGCAGCGGAGCAACTGCCCTGCTATGTCACACAACACATGTTGTAAAAAATTATTGGAGCAGAGTCACACAATACCTTTCCTATGCATAATAGTGCAAGTTTTGTATTTCAAAATACCTGTGTTAACATCGAACATCCCATGAAGCACTAATCCTTAAAATGACTGCTGGGTAAAGACGTAAAGTAGCGACCATTCCAAACAATACAACAGAAAAACTGTGTCAGGATGGTAGCACAAAAGAGGTATCCATCTATACATAGGTTTTTCAGGTTGTACTTTCTACAAGAATACGGCATTTCTCCTCGGAACAAGACAAATAATGTGTTCAGTTCCTGCTGTAGCAGTGAGCTTGTCGCTAATAAGACATACCTAACCAGATGCAACAGAATCTGAAGAAAAATGAATTATAATAGAGCATTTCATTGAGAAGTTGACTTAGAGCATCTCCACCGGGGCCTCCAAATGACACCCCAAAGCTCAATTGGGGGCCCGGACGCCAAAATCGTACACCAGCGGCACCCCCCAAAGGGTCGGGCCGAGCGAAATCGTGTCCGGCACCCCCGAGAGGGCCTCCAAAGACCGAGCGAAATCGTGTCCGGCACCCCCGAGAGGGCCTCCTTGGAGGCCCTCTCGGGGGTGGCGGACATGGGACGAACATGCCTCCTGATAGGGCTGGCCCGCCCGTCATAGAGACCCCGCGTTCAGCCGTCATTTAACGCGCCGTGCAGGAGGCCGGTCTGGTCGCGTTAATGGCGCAGTCGTCGCCGGTTTCCAACGTGACGGGACTGGACGCCGGTACACCTGCACACACGCATGCCATTAACAGCGGCCAGTCGACGCGATGGCTCCCCAGGCCACGTGGCCGGCGTTGCGGATTCCCAACGCGTCGCACTTACGACGGCCGCACCACCCATCGCCACAATTTAAGCCGGCGCCCCGCCGTGCTTATCCACCCCGCCCTCTCTCTCGCCTCCACTCTCCTCGCCCTCATTCTTGTAGCCATGGCGTACAACGGCCGCACAATCCAGAGCGAGGACGCCTGGGAGCTGCACCGGTACGGGCTCCTCGCCCCTCCGGACTGCCGCCTGCCCAAGCACTGGGCCGTCTAGGCCGATGGCCTTCCCGTGCCAGCGCTGCCCGAGACGGCCGAGCAGATACGGCGATTCATCGCTCGCCGGCGGAGCTGGATGACGCCGGCGGAGCGGCGCCTCCCCGAGAACGACGACGGCCAGGCCAACTGGGGTTGTTGACTCCGGCTCTTCGAGCAGGAGCGGCAGGCGGTGATCGACACCATCGACAGCCCGCGCGTGCTTCGGACATGCTACAACACGGAGGGCCGCCACGAGTGGTGGGATACAACCGGCCACACGGTTGCCTCCGCGCTCGTAGCCGCTAACCGGCACGCCGCCACGGGCAGCGCCATCCCGCTACGCCTCCTTCCACCGGAGCCGCGCTTCCCTCCACCGCGCCCTGCGCCGCGCCAGGTGGTGAAGGTGAAGCAGGAGCGCCGCTCGCCGCCGCGTGGTGGAGGCGGCATCACCATCCGCGAACGCCAGCGTCAGCGGTCGCCCCCGCGGTCGCCACCAGGCGGACGCGTACCACGCGGACGCCTCTACCTTCGTCGCCCCAGGGCGGAGGCAATGCCGGTGGAGGTCATCCCTGCCGGCTACGACGTGCCGTCCGATATGCGGAACGAGCACGACGACGACAGCCCGGGCTTGCTGGCTGCGCTCTCCGAGTCGGTTGTCGACATCGAGCAGGACTCGCCGGGGCTGATGGCAACCCTGGCCACCTCGGCCCAGTTGGCGGCCTCGTCCTCCTCCGCGGTGCCTCCTCAAGCCGCGCGCCGCACCACGACGGCGCCTCCTCAAGCCGTGCCTCGTCCTCCTCCACTTACATCGTGCTCGACGACGCAAGCGATGACGGCGTCGACTCGGACGACCTCGACTAGTTAGGGTTTTAGTTTAGGTTTTAAATTTCGTTCAAACATATGTAAAATATAACAAATATGAACGAAATTCGAAAATGCGTTTAAATTTGTTCGTATGTCAAGTTTTTTTTTTGGTTTGGGGTGCGCCGCTGTGGGCTGCACCCCCAATTGGCCGGACACATGTCCGGCACCCCCAATTGGGGCTCAATTGGGGGTGCCAGACACAGATTTGGAGGCCCCCGGTGAGATGCTCTTAGGATGCAGCCATTTATGTTTAACGAGTAGTATGCCAACCTCTTTTAGAGATCAGTCATCCAGCAAGTCAACAAAGAGGAAATCATGTCTCTTTTCATCATCATCAGCTACAATGAAGTGTAGAAATAGGCAAAATATTGACTATGAAGACGACCACTCGATGAAAAGGTAAAGTCATAGCTTCAGTCGAAGGAACAGTAGCATGAGGCATATAGATATATTGCTAACAAACGAGTATTAAGAACTACTAGATACTTTCATAATATAAAGCAAAGTCAATTTCTCAGTCTAACAGATCAGTTGGAAAATATTTTAAAAGCAGAGGAAAATAACTTGGGCTAGGCTAGGCTCAAGGTTTAGCCAGCTTAGCTCTGCTAGAATCGCAACAATGCACGACGGCGATACTTTCGCAGACACACTAGAATACATTAATAATCTGGCTGCATAACTGCATATTGATGGTGCGCGATGTACCCAGGCACTCCAAAAGGGTCGAAAGGTTGAAAAACGTCGGTTGAGTGGCCTGATTTTGAACAGCTGATCATCTGCCCTGCAATAGGAACACAATGCATATGTAGTAAAAAAAAATGACGAGTTATCTTTCAGTGGCACATGATACAACCAGTAGCAAATGATCATAGTGAGTACTTTAGTCTACACACATGGAGTAAAAAAATATAGAACTGGCTGGAATGAGAGTAAAAAAAATAAAACTTTAAGAAAGTTCAAAGTAGACCACTACATAGAACGCAAAGTCTCTTCTCCAGTTTAAGAAAACAGATACATGAGGCGGATTAGTTGGCACATACACAAATATTCGACTTGGTAATTTAGTACGGACACCCACAGTAGTCCCTTTAGATCCGAAAGGGTTTCTAAATAAGCGTATAGATTCTACACAACAGTCATGGTCATAACACAACTAAATCTGCATCATCAACAAAGAAACTCATAGTTCACACACTGCAGATCAAGAGGAACATATCTTAAGAAGCAGCAGCAGCAGCTCACTCACTCACTCACTCAACAACATTCAGATGAAAGGAGAGTCATTGACATCATAACCCTCTAGTGCCGAAAAGAAGGTATGCGGAACAAGAGTTTGTTGGAGACGCATCCGAGTAGTGTTGAATAATTCGCGATAGCAACTGGCAACCAGCTCGCCGTTGGTGTCAATCTGAAGTAGCCAGTCACCAAACTTGGCTAGAACGAGCAGTACATGGCCATCCCTAGATGGAACCACCACACAGGAACGGCCATAGAACTTCCCAAACGTCTCCGTGAGCTGCGCAACGGGCAATTCGACCCGGTGCCTGAAGGCCCAGACCCCGCTTCCGTAATCCGGCATCACCCAAATATGGATGTTTGCGTCGTCTCCATCGTTAAGGCTGGAGATGGCAAGCAGGCCACCAGTCTCAAACAGGAGAGCTCTGCTAGAAGCAACCGGAGAGCGCATCCGGCGGAAGGACTCGGCTGTGGTGTCGAACACCATCATCCTTTGGCCGATGCACCAGTGCAGGCTGCCATGGAGCAGCACAGGTTTTGTGTGAAATACCCGGCGACACTCTGCATAGCCGGGGCACTCCCCTATGTGCCTCGGCGGCTGGCCGGAGCCCAATGCGAAGAGGTAGAAGCCATGCGGAGCAGACTCCAACGAGTATAGCAGTAGGCGGTACTCGTGGGTGGGAATGTGCGGGTAGATTCCGGCGAGGCTGAAGCCAGCGAGCTGCGGGAGGGGAGCGTACTGACGAGTGGCCGGGTTGCAGACGCAGAAGCCCATGCGGCGGGCCATGGAGAGGACGAGGAGGCCGTCGCAGGAGGCCTCGGGACGAAAGTCGGCGGGGTTAAGTCGCGCGACGGGTTGCGGCTGGTCCAAGGGGATGATGGCTAGGGACACGGGCTCGTCGTCGCCGGATCTCTCATAGTCGTAGATGAGGGGGAGTTGGGGCTGGTGGTGGTGGTGGGCCAAGAGGAAGTCGCGGGTGGAGGTGGCGCGGCGCCAGGCGGGGCTGACGGCGCGGCAACGGAGGAGGGATTTGGGGGGCAGGCGGAAGAGGATCTCCCAGACCACGATCTCGTCCGGGAGGCCGGGAAGGAGAGGCGCCTCCGGTACTGCGGCGGCGGCCATGGTCGCCGGCTGGGAGCTCGATTCGATTTGTGGCAGTGGCAGTGACGTACGGCTGGAGGTTTTCTCTTCCGGCGAATGGACTTGAGCTGGGCTCTTAAATGGGCTGGGCTCACAAGCATCTGCTGCTAAAAAAACAATGGAGAGAGCAGTTCCTCATAAACACAGCTACTTGCAACATTACAACAGGAGACCAACTGGGTGCTCAGTTCAGATAACAAACAGGGTTTTAACAAGGAAAGTCTGAAAACTATCTATGATCGTGATTCGTGACAAATTTAGCTGCCAAATAATGGAGCCATCGCTGCAGAGCAAAAAAAAAAGGGATTCAAAACCAGGATCACAAGAGCATCTTCAGGCAACGGACCACAGTAACTGGTTGCTTAATTAGCACACTAAATAAATAGTAGCCTGAGCTTGCAGTTTGGCTTCACATTTGAACCCAAGTCCTGAATCCGCCCCTTCACGGTCTTGCCATTTAAACCCAATCCGGCCCAGCGATAAGTATAAATATGTTACTGGTAAAAGAATATTTGGAGTGCACGCCTGGTTTCACTGTGTATAGATGAAGTATATCCATACGAATTGAACATCCAGGTCAGCTGACCCAGAACTGTGGAGCCTGGTTTCACTGTGTATAGATGAAGTATGTCAATGGGACGCCTTGCCCGTCAACATGAATCACCTCACGTCGCTCAAGGAACTGTTGATATCTACTCCCTCCGTTCCAATTTAATTGACTTGCTATCCATCAAATGTGGATGTATCTAGACATGTTACATGCATAGATACATTCACATGTGGTGTATAGCAAGTCAATTAAATTGGAACGGAGGGAGTAGATGCAAGAATATCATGTCGCTCCCAGCACTGCCCACTCTCTTGAGATGATTATACTCCATGGGGTAACTGCGTCTGATAGATGGAAGCAGTACGAAAAGGTGGACGGTGGACGCACGAGATATCCTTCCCAGCAACCTGCTGAATGACCAAAAGGACAGGTCGGCACCAAAATCAGTATCCACGAGGAACTCCAGGTTTTTTTTTGCGGCTATGAGACACTCCAGGTTGTATCTGAAAGCGCTCGAGTTGGTTAAACTTGGTGACTACAATATTACAGCATTTGACGAAGCAATGGATGTCCTGCTTGATGGTTTAGCCAGAGTTTCCCCTTTTGCGGCAGAGAAGGATGGGTTGGGCATAGCTGACAAGGAACTGGATGGGAACACGACTGCTGCATGTCTATAGTACATCCGCGACTCGGGGGTAACTGTCAATAGAAAATTCAGCATGGGTTTGATTTCAGCGCCAGCCAAAGATCGGAAAGCTGGTAGGCCAAATGCAAGCCGTGAGAAAGCTCCTTACGAGGACAGTGTTAAGAGATCAAGGTTCTGTTCAATCTGTCGTGAGAAGGCCGGGACATAAAAAACCGCATGCCCACGTGAGAGGAGATGCACCAAATAAAGAACGCAAACCATCACGATGCTCAAACTGTGGCCTGACAGGGCTCAGAAAGGATACATGCGGCACATCCATTGATCCAGCTGAAGTTCTAATTTGAACTGAACTCACCACCTGTAGGTGGTCTATCTGTGTCCTCCGCTGGCGTGTACAGTCATTAGCACCTAGATACATAGTAAAATCTCACACGACAGTGACACAGTGTAACTTAGTCAAAGAGAAAGAGGTGTTACATTTATGTAGACAGGGCATTTGTTGGTTGGAAGGTTAGAACAGTGAGTGAAGTTCTAGTTAGCTACCTTGTCAGATGGAGCCACTCTGTTAACATTGGCTGAAATGAATTTATTAGGTGGGTGGAAGAACTGTAACTCATAGTTTTTGAATTTTGAATCGGTTGGTGTATGTGGTGGCCTTGGAGGGAAAAGTTGGATGGCAACTTGCAACTAGCAGCCCATCGTTCTATATATAGGCCACCGCCGGCATGCTGGAATTCTACCAAGGCAGACAGAACACTGAAGCCCTCCGAAGCTGATCAAGAAGTGACTGCCCAACAAAGGATAACTCTGTTGGTGCCAAGGGTTGTGATGAAAGAGGGCACACAAGTTTATGCCGTGCTGCTTAGGAAGGCATTGGAGAGTTTGTGTTTCATGGGTTTCACCGACTGTCGCAAATTCGTATTTTGATAATATGTTCTTTTTAAGCTCAGTCTCTCTAATCGAGAATTCCCGTGTGTTTGTCAGGTGGTGAAGCCAGTTGCGGGGAGTTAATGGCACCCGCAGTCACACAACTCGTCACGTATGTGCACTTAAGTCACACTTCTCTAGAACATGATTTTTTGGTCACACATCTGGACAAGTGGGTGCACGCAGGTCTCTGGGCCCACGTGTCAGTCCGTTTTGGACGGTAAATTTTCAGAAAACCCCCTGGAGTAATATAATTTTACAAAATGGTACAAAATTAGAAGGACCATTTTGTAAAATTAGGAGGACCATTTTGCGAAATATCTAAAAATACAGGGGGTTTTCTGCAAAATTACTTGTCCATGTCAGCACTCCCGCAACGGAAAACGGTCTGACACGTGGGCCCAGAGACCACCGTGCACCCACTTGTCCAGATGTGTGACCAAAAAATCACGTTCTGGAGAAGTGTGACTTAAGTGCACATACGTGACGAGTTGCGTGACTGCGGGTGCCATTAACTCAGTTGCGGGGAAGAGCGTGAATCGAAGGCGACTTGCTTGCCGCGTAGTTGTACCGGACCAATGCCAGTATGTTAAGCAGAATGGAGCCTGCTACCAACGGGCCGACACGGTTGAGATGAATTTGGTAAGTTGGACACTGAAGATTCCGGTACTAGTCTCCAGGCGGTACTAATTTTTCATACAAATCTGCAGCTGTCAGTTGAAGGCCCCATTGATTTCTGTTCCTTTGTTTGGGCTTGAAACAGACGAGTCGTACTGACTAGCTGTGTTCTTTTCAGTGTGATGATCTTGCGGAAGCAGCATGCTTCTTTGAAGGAGTTGGGGAACCTGATCCGTGGCATGGCGACATAGAGCTCATATACATGGCCGTGCTGGATGATGGCGATGCACATTCGGATGCATGGACCGACAAAATCGTTTGCTTGGTCGACGATGCAAGTTTCAAGCGGATTTGAAAAGCTTGGATGTACAACTACAACCTAAATTTGTCGTGCATTCTTTACTGAACGGTTGTTGTAATCGTTATTTGTATGATTTTATAAGAAGACGTTGTTAGTAAAACCTGCATTGTTAGTCCAGGGAACCATAAGTATGCATGGGTGTGATGTATGGAAAATTACCTGAAGGAATAAATGACATCCAACAAGGGGTATATGTTGTTGTCGTTACCTACTACATCATTGAATTTGTTAACACCTTTCATGATTCATTGCATTCTAATGTGTACTCACACCAGTTGTACCGACGGATTCTCTCGGAATCTTTCAACGCAACCCAGAAACATATATTTGTGTACTCGTGTTTCGTGTACCCAGAGGTTGAAGAAGATGAACTCGGCCGTGGAGCTCGACTCCATTTGTATACCGTGGCTGCGCAGCTACTGTACAACGGTATGCATGACCGTTGGCCCCGTTGCCACGAAGCTTGCAAGGTAAGCCAGTTGCGGTTCGCCATGCACGCCTGCCATGCCGTCGACACAAAAGTTTCTGTGGTAGTTGATAATAGTTGATAGAGGGCACACCTTCTAGAATTACTGTACGTGTGGCACAGAATCTTTGTAGCCTGGGTGTCGCAATACCAAGTGCAATACGAATATATCGGGGCCATTTGTTACATTATACATTGATATTCTAATGGAACCTCGTATTCGTGATGAACATGTCACAACTGCATGATATGTTCATCAGATACAAGCTAGTGAATAATACAGGATCAATAAATACATATATATTTAGAGCAAAATCCACATGTATATATACCACCATACAACGGCGAGTGTGCTTTTGAAGCATTTCATTTGCTTATCACGCCGGTTTTGATCAGCTGGTAGGCTGAAGTGAGGCGTCAGTGGTGGGACGCAATCTTGATTGCTGGTGGGTTTGCACCCCACGGCTATAGGTATTCAACCTTGAGCTTGTCAAGTACTCCAATCCTGTCTAGAGCCGTGCACACAGAAGTGAGGAGGCCATGCAAGTGATGATGCATACGGTGGCCCAGTTTGAACTGAGTGCCGTGCCGTGTTCACTCCTCCTCCTAGCTGCGTATCTGAGTGCATGGTTAGGGCAATTACTTGCGAATCGCATAGGTTCGAGCTTCAAGTCCACGACGATACGCTTGGTCCTGAGTGTGGGTCATAGGGATGGAGCTTGCTGAAATTCAGTCAGGAAAAGATGCATTGCAACATCATATGTATATATAAGTTGGACATGGAGGGAAAAAAAGAGACGAGATTGTTGGACAACTACTACACTCGTTGTAGAATTGCATGAGGTAGTGGTTGGAACGCATGGACCCCGGCCATCCCTTGGGGCAGGTCAGTCCGTTCCTCACCTCGTAGTAGCCGACGACGTCGGTCTCCTTTAGTATCTCTATTGTGTGCTCGTAGGCCCCGAGACCAACGTCCCTCGATTCTCGAGTGGCAGCGTCACCGGGTGGTAGAAAATGAGATGACTCATCTTGAACGGCAATTTTTCCATTATCACGACGAGGTGAAGGATCTCTCCTTTCAAGAGGCATCGCTTCATGCCGAAGACTTTCTCCGTGAAAATCTTTGCGAGAGTCGCCACGTTCTCGGTGCCAAGCTTCTCGGAGAACTCGGTGAAGTTTGCTCCTAGCAGCCTAGGCATGCCGAAACGATCAAACACCAGATTTTCGGCCCAAAATTAGTCATGCATGAGCCTGCACCAAAGACGTCGTACACTATCTTGGTGGAAAGGAACACCAAGGACTGTGTGGAGATGGATAGCCTCGGTATCCCAAGGCCGGTGGGGTTTGCTTTGGATCGATCTTGACTATCTCTACTATATAATATCCCTAACGGTGGCGGTCGTACGTCGGACAGTTTCATGCCGAAGACTTTTTCACATTTGTTTTATCAAACATGTTCTCGATGCTTTATCATTTGTTAATAATACATTTTATACTTATTTATAACTTGTTTTATAAACACAAGATACATACACTGTTATAATTTCCTTAACCTCAAAAATTAAGCCATAAAATGGTTTATCTAAAGATTCGAATACAAATGTGTTTTCCTATAGTGTTGAATATATTATTTCAAATCAGCTAAAGTTAAGTTATACTATGCGATAAAGTAATTAAGTGTTATTTTTCACATTAGCTACTAAAAACATTTTTTGATTAATTATATCTTTCCTAAATGTAAGAAAAATGAATGTGACAAATAACGATTGTCCCTTTGATTAGTTGGTGATGTTAGATATATCATAGTGTAACAAACTAACAATTGTGTTTCCGCTCATTTTAGGATCATTAAATATCTTGGTGGTTATATGTAGAGTGTATGTTTGTAACAAATATCTTGATAGAGGATTCTAAATTGCATGATGGTCTTTGGTGTAAGATAATAGAAATGTATATAGTGTCATGGCGACACCATACGAATTAGCTCGCAACAAACCGAGAGAATAATGTAGAACACAATCAGAATCATGTTACTATGCATCCAATATTTTCTTACGAGTTGGATCCCTGTATGTGATCAGGCCCCCACTCGCGTTCTTGTCGATCGACAAGACAAGACAAGCTACTTAGGGAGTTGGATCTCTCCTGGAGGAAGACAAGACAAGACAATATTCACTTACGCGCGGAACGACCAAAAAACAAGACAAAAAACTGGGATCCGTTTGGCTGCCTTTTTGCGTTCACCATACACGTACCATCTCCAGCTGGCTGCATGGATATGATATACACGCAAGTTCCTGCACGTAAAAGAAAATTAGCTACGTACTGCCTCCGCCGGAAACTGCATTTCGATCCCCAGCTCCACATATATATTCTTCAAATTTCGAAAATCATTTTCAAAAAATCCCGAAACGTGCAAAATATCAACTCAAAATAATCCATATTACGGGCTACACACACAAAAAGCAGCAATAAAATATGACTGATCCTGCGCTATGATCACGTGAGTGCTACTTTCAGATTCATATTTTCTCATTTTTACACAGCCCAAAATGCAACATATACTTCACCTCCAAATTTTGCACCTTGGTACAAGACAACATTATATCTACTTGCCAATTTTTTTCAGATTTTTTCTAAAACTCCAAAAAACAAAACGATTTTCAAAATAAAGATCTATGTAGTGTACCTCGGGCTCCATATCGCCGCAACGTGTGGCTTCCCTCACAGCGCGCTTCTTGCGGCAACAACTTCGACATGCAACCTATATAGCGAGTTTCAATTCACTCGTAGCGACATGTTCATCCAATAAGCATGCAACCTATATAGCGAGTTTTAATTCAGCAAAAGCCACATACATTTGAAGACGGCGGATCCATCGCAGGGCGCCTCACCAGTTTAATTTGCTGGTTGTCCCCACACTTACCCACGGGTGGCTGCCAAATTCTACGAGGACAAGGGGACAAAAGTTGGAATAGTCATGTGTGCCACCATGTCGTAGATGGTGAAGTGGCGCCGAGGTCAGGTATACATGCTCCGAGTCTTTGATCGTGCGGCACCTCGGGAAGGAGCTGTGGCCCAAACACGGACACTACAAACCAAATCTCGCTATTTTCTACGGTAGAAATAGAAATATCGTCGTTGTGTGAGCAGAGCCGAGGCTTAGGCCAGTAGAAATCTCGCTTGCAAACCGCAAAGCATTCTACCACACGCCCCTCGTCCGACGAGTCTTCCGCCAGAGTCTGGGGCGGGAGGAGCATGGTGGACCGGGGGAGCCGTATCATGTGTGTCGTGGAAGCGCCTGGCGACATATGAGTAGGACGACAGCGATCTCATTCATCGATGATGGAATTGGAGCACTATCATGAATCGTAGTGAAGTCATGGATAGCTAGTTGAATTCCTCCAGCAACTAGTCATACAATATATAGGATCTGGATTCATGCAAGTACTATAGTGCATCCATCCAGGAAGTAGTTGACATATTGTACGTCTTTGGCACTAGTAGTACATGCAATGGTACAAGAGACATGCACGTAGGCTAATCCCATGAAAAGGAAACATAGGGCAAATGGTTCATACATGCACATGTGTGCTTGGAGGACAACGATTTGTTATATATGCTCCCTTGGTTAGGATGAAAGTGGAACGAGTAAATTTCTAGAACCAAAAGGACCTCTAGCAATAGGATGAAGTTTCGAGAGCGCAAAATGGACTCATCAAAGAAAACATCGATCCCTGGAAATATGAACACGACCAGTGGCACTGTCAATCAACTTGCGTCCTGTGCCAATATTTCTATAGTCAACATCATTTACCTTCTTCGCCAAGAGGGTCACGGAGACATCGATATATGTACCGGGGCCATGGCTTCATGAAAACCGAAGTCGAGCCATCTCGTCCGCCTATCATGTCCGATGACGGAGACGTCGTCATGCTCGGTGAAGATGGTGGATTATGACACGAAAAGTATGCATCTCGCCAAAGTTGTCGACGTGTGAAGCTCATGGCATCATCTATCGCGATAACATGCATCTCGTAAGAGCATCACCGTTATCTTGGCATCCACTCTTCATCACCCATGGAGATGTCAACAAACGTTGCCCCCCCCTTCTTTATATTTGTCTTGGATGCACATAATCATAACCATCGCCCCCTTTAGATTAATTACTCTGGACATGTTCAACAGATCCTACGACATACATTACAACAAAATATAACTAAATCACACATTTACTTAACTATATAACACCAACATGTGTTTTTTTACACCCAAATATATTAGTGTAACAAAGTAAAAGGTAGAACTCGGTCATGACCACATGTCCCATATTATTTATGCATTACATATAATTGCACGTGTCTTCCCCTTTATCGCGTTGTTATTTCATGTGTTGTCTCGCGATGTCGGACCCGTCTTAAAGGTTCGGAACAACAACTACCACATCTACCACATTGTATTTGGTTTCGACGTTTTCCCAACTGTTTCTCCTTTTGGCCTTCTCCAGTCCATTTATATTACTTTCTGTCATTTTTCTCGCCCGTTTTCTCGTTTACCCGCCTGTTTTTTCACGATAAGGTCGTTAAGTCCACTATTCATTTTATTCTTTCTTGCTATTGTTTTTGGTGTCTAACTACCGTGTCCATGTAGTTGCATATGGAAAGACATGCATGAATTGGCCAAATAGTGCAAGTCGTGGAAAACCTACCTCCACGGTAGCTTTCGAAAGCCTCTAGAAAATTGTGAGTGCATGCATCAATGCATGGTCTCTATGTATTGGCACGACCATGTATCGAGGGCCTCAACGAAACTAGCCAGTCAAATAGTAGGTCTTATTAATCGGTACATTGAGTGCTAATTAAAGGTCTTATTAGCCGCCAGTTAAATTGTGAGATATATGCTGCGGACAGTATTAGGCGTCCCCCGGGGATCAGAAGCCCCCGATCCCCCGCCTCCCCCGCTCGACACGTGTCTGCCTCGGGGCCACCACGCAACTCTCCCCGCAAACCCCAGACGACGGAAAAATCCCCAACTCCAACAATTAGCGAAACGCCCACGGACAACTCCACGGCACCACCACCCGTCGCTGGGCGTCGGGACCAGCTCCGACGAGAGGCCGGCGGAGAGGAGCAGGGTACACCAGAGGCCTCTTTGCCGGAGAAGATGCCCGTCGCTCGAAGCAGGGATGGCGTTGGGCCCAGCTCCACCATGGCACCATGACGCCGGCGACGAGCAGCAGGTTGCAGCAGAGCCCTACCTCGACGGAGAAGACAAGGAGAAAACACGATACAGGGCCGTAGCATCGACATGCCCGTGCAGCAACAACGATGAGCCTTGTAATCGTCGTCGTTTGCTGGCAGCACCATCTCCGGCCATCGCTAGCAGGGCCCGGTGGCGCCGCCATGGAGAGCTTCAAAAAAAAAGACCCATGTGGATTTGCATCCGAAGGAGAAAATATTTGCTACAAAACTTTTAAGAATTTGCACCTCTTAAATATAAAATTGCATCTTGTAAACCAGAAATATTGCTACAACACATCTACGGATTTGCATCAAAAAGATGAAAAATTTGCTAAAAACCTTCAAAACATTTGCACCACATCAACAAAAAAAGGACAAAACATTATCACATAAATTTTGTCTCAGCAGCACCACTGCCGACCTATTGGAGCACCGCCCCTGAAGAACGGCAGCACCGCCGCTGCCTACAGGAGCACCGCCCTCGAGCGCAGGCAGAACCGACGGTCACGGATTGCAGCGCCGCCGCGCACCCCTGGTAGCAACACAGACCGCCGCTCGTATCACCACTGCTTAAAGCGGCGGCGCCGCCAGTTGCAGTGCTCGCAGCAAAAACGCTGGGTCACCAGCCGCCGGCCGCCCCCTGTAGCATGACCAACATCAGAAGCCAGTTTCGAGATGGGGAGCAGCGGCTGACGCTTTAGGTGGGGTAGCAGCGGCTGGCGCCTTGGTGGCGGAGCAGCGGCCGGCGCGTTGGGTGGGGGAACAACGGCCAATTCGTTTGTGGGGAGCAGCGGCCGGCGCATGATGGCCGGAATCGCTGCGAGAGGTAAGAAAAGAGGATTTGTTGCGGGAGGTCGAAGAAAAGAGAAGGAGAAAGCAGATGGATGAGAACGAGTGGACGGGAGAGTCTGGAGGCGAGCAGATAAGGTATGGGGAGGGACCCGCCATGGTTGACCAGTCTTGACAGGGGACGCATGGTGCGCGCTCCATGCGGAGGACCCCATAGATTAATATCTCTCCTATCTAAAAGAAGGGATTCGTTCCTCTCGTACGTCAAAAAACTTCGTCCTTTGTCCAACAAATCCTTCGTCCACCCCCCACATTAATAACCCCACCGTTTTTTCCTTACGTCAACGCCCACCTTATTTTTTCTCGTACGTCCTCTGCCAGGTTTGTTCCACGCCTGGCAACCGTTATTTTGGGAAATCAATTCCGCATGCATTATGCTAACGCTAACCAATCAATCAATCAACAATTACTGCTCCCAATCAGCATTACTTTTGTGTACGTCTTCCGCCTGGTTTCTTCCCCACAATCACCACAATCAGCATTAATTCTATTCTACACAATCAATCAACAATAATAGGTCGCAATCAATATAAATTGTATTACTAAAAACCCTTGCGCTGATTGCTCGAACAGACCCCTTAAAACGGGAGCCCAACACTTCTCATGCAATCCCTTCTGCCCAGAATCACGTCTGGCCATCCTCTTGCAAACAAACCCGGCCCCGGCTCCACTCCATCCCATGGAGAGTCACAGCATCCTTCGTCGCCCCATCACCACCAGGGTTGTGCCTCCTCCATTCTTCCGCAACCTCCGACGCCTCCCCGGATTCACGAAGGTTCTGGCTCCCCCGCCATCCCAGCTCCCGTCGTCTTGCCCCTGTCAACAGGCAATACATTATTTTTCCAGGCACCATAACATTTTTTAGTGATTATATTCTGTACTAATTATATGTCCTATAAACAGGGACGTCAGATTCAGGGATGTTGAAGAAATGCATGTTCACAGCTCCTGGAATATGACGGCGAAAGTTGTCTCTAGCCAATTCAAAGAGACGTGAAGTGGAAATACAATCTACCGTGTTGTCCTCACCGATTTATCTGTAAGCACACTGCACGCTTCGAAGTTTCATAGTAACAATGCAACCTACATTCAGTACCAAATGTATGTAATTGATCGAACCATAATTTTTTTTATCGAATCTCTCCTATCTAAAAGAAGGGATTCGTTCCTCTCGTACGTCAAAAAACTTCGTCCTTCGTCCAACAAATCCTTCGTCCAACCCCACATTAATAACCCCACCGTTTTTTCCTTACGTCAATGCCCACCTTATTTTTTCTCGTACGTCCTCTGCCAGGTTTGTTCCACGCCTGGCAACCGTTATTTTGGGAAATCAATTCCGCATGCATTATGCTAACGCTAACCAATCAATCAATCAACAATTACTGCTCCCAATCAGCATTACTTTTGTGTACGTCTTCCGCCTGGTTTCTTCCCCACAATCAGCATTAATTCTATTCTACACAATCAATCAACAATAATAGGTCGCAATCAATATAAATTGTATTACTAAAAACCCTTGCGCTGATTGCTCGAACAGACCCCTTAAAACGGGAGCCCAACACTTCTTATGCAATCCCTTCTGCCCAGAATCACGTCTGGCCATCCTCTTGCAAACAAACCCTGCCCCGGCTCCACTCCATCCCATGGAGAGTCACAGCATCCTTCGTCGCCCCATCACCACCAGGTTTGTGCCTCCTCCATTCTTCCGCAACCTCCGACGCCTCCCCGGATCCACGAAGGTTCTGGCTCCCCCGCCGTCCCCAGCTCCCATCGTCTTGCCCCTGTCAACAGGCAATACATTATTTTTACAGGCACCATAACGTTGTTTTGGTGATTATATTCTGTACTAATTATATGTCCTATAAACAGGGACGTCAGATTCAGGGATGTTGAAGAAATGCATGTTCACAGCTCCTGGAATATGACGGCGAAAGTTGTCTCTAGCCAATTCAAAGAGACGCGAAGTGGAAATACAATCTACCGTGTTGTCCTCACCGATTTATCTGTAAGCACACTGCACGCTTCGAAGTTTCATAGTAACAATGCAACCTACATTCAGTACCAAATGTATGTAATTGATCGAACCATAATTTTTTTTATCGAATCTCTCCTATCTAAAAGAAGGGATTCGTTCCTCTCGTACGTCAAAAAACTTCGTCCTTCGTCCACCCCCACATTAATAACCCCACCGTTTTTTCCTTACGTCAACGCCCACCTTATTTTTTCCGTACGTCCTCTGCCAGGTTTGTTCCACGCCTGGCAACCGTTATTTTGGGAAATCAATTCCGCATGCATTATGCTAACGCTAACCAATCAATCAATCAACAATTACTGCTCCCAATCAGCATTACTTTTGTGTACGTCTTCCGCCTAGTTTCTTCCCCACAATCAGCATTAATTCTATTCTACACAATCAATCAACAATAATAGGTCGCAATCAATATAAATTGTATTACTAAAACCATTGCGCTGATTGCTCGAACAGACCCCTTAAAACGGGAGCCCAACACTTCTCATGCAATCCCTTCTGCCCAGAATCACGTCTGGCCATCCTCTTGCAAACAAACCCTGCCCCGGCTCCACTCCATCCCATGGAGAGTCACAGCATCCTTCGTCGCCCCATCACCACCAGGGTTGTGCCTCCTCCATTCTTCCGCAACCTCCGACGCCTCCCCGGATCCACGAAGGTTCTGGCTCCCCCGCCGTCCCCAGCTCCCGTCGTCTTGCCCCTGTCAACAGGCAATACATTATTTTTCCAGGCACCATAACGTTGTTTTAGTGATTATATTCTGTACTAATTATATGTCCTATAAACAGGGACGTCAGATTCAGGGATGTTGAAGAAATGCATGTTCACAACTCCTGGAATATGACGGCGAAAGTTGTCTCTAGCCAATTCAAAGAGACGCGAAGTGGAAATACAATCTACCGTGCTGTCCTCACCGATTTATCTGTAAGCACACTGCACGCTTCGAAGTTTCATAGTAACAATGCAACCTAGATTCAGTACCAAATGTATGTAATTGATCAAAGCATTTTTTTATAGGGTGACAAAATGGAAGCAGTAGCTGTAAGACAACATGCAACTCGCTTCAAGGAGCTGAAGACCGGCGAGGTCTACTATTTCAGGTGTGTGGGGTTTGAGCCGGTGTAGGGTAGAACACCAACTGCATTCAAGATACCCACGTTGTATTATCTCGTACTGTATCATCGCACTCAGTTTATGCTTGTTGGACCTAACGTATCAATCCTGAGGCTTCCGTCACATTTCATGCATTTTATTGATGTGGCAAGACCGCCAAACAAAATGATTACAGGTTATATATTTCTATCTTCGCTGGTTCAACCTTTCTACATTCTAAACCTTTCGTACAGGCTAATAATGTGTATTCCATCCTTGCAGATATCATTGGGATGGTGGTCTATGTTGGCCCATAAGATTCAAGGAAACATTTGATCGTTCCATACCATGTCGTGATGTCATGCTGATGAACCTTAAGTAATACAAAATATATTGGTAACCAACTTTTGTATTTTTTGATTGCTCTCCATGTCTGAATGCGTATTATTTTACCAGGCAGGAGATCATTGTTCTCCGCGTATGGGACAAACATGTCTCACGCCACATGCCACATGACGATGTGGATACATGCGGAACGCAGAAGATATTGCTTAGCAGCAACGTTCTTAGAGGTCAGCACGTGCCAAGGTGAGTTATTTCATAAACAATCTAACATTTAATAAGTTTGTCACACTCATGTTCTGGTCTACACTGTCGTAGGTGCGATGATCACAACAGAGAACAGCCAGATTGTCTTTGAGCCAGATCGACAGCAAGCCTATGAACTAGCTACTTATCGTCGAACACTTGGACGTGCCAATCAGAAATACATAGTGGGCAGGTCAGAAAGCTCCTACGGCGAAGGATAAGGATGGGGCATTATGACAGCCTTCGACTCGGAAGGCTACCCTAGGAAACGGTCACATCCATAATAAAGTCGCTAGCTGGTTTGGAACAATGTTACTTCAAGTGACGTCCTATTATTCTGAAATTTGAATTTTGAATCTTCTTTGTTCCAGTCATATGTTTTTACCAACTGTGTAATGGACAAAATGTCATAATGGTTTGTTTGTCTCTAACATGTCTAGAGGTTTGCTTGTCTTATAACCTAGCTCATTGGATGATACTACGCCTTGTAATAATTTTCCCCGTAGACGTCCTATTACTTTCCCGTGGAGGCAAAAACAATATAACTGAATAACAATTTCATACTGACGATATACGTGTACCTTCGAGGCAAGTGATATGATTTCTTTGATACTTGATACCCCATAAGATCATCCGTTCAAAATGCTTCGAGAATGTATCTCAAAAACTGCACCAACCAACCTGCGACAATATCTCCTATGCATGTAGAAACATAATCAAAACTATGAAGTATTTTCTGGACTTCTATAAACAATATCAAAATGCTTCGAGAATGCATCTAAAAAAAACTGCACCAACCAACCTGCGACAATATCTCCTATGCATGACGAGCTCTATGAGGCTCAAGTCGTGCCGGCGGGCCGACAAGGCGCAAGTAGGATGTCCCGGTCCGAACAGTGCCCATTTGGGCTCGAACCTCGGGGTCATGGCGCCGTCAATTGCTTCCTCCATAGCTACTCATTTCTCTGCCCAACAATCATATTATGAGATATAAATTAAAGCAAATCAGTAGCCCTACAATGTGAATTTCTAAATACATACCCGAGTAGGCTGTAGAACTTGAGGGTGACGATGTCGTGTCGTTCGGGCTGCGGCGGTACCGGTTCCGCTCCACGTCGTCGTTGCTGTTGTGCTCAAGATCCAGCCAATCGGCAGGTGCAGGCTTGGAGATCGCAGTGGCGGCCGCGGCGTTAACCCGGGCGGAGGCGTGCCCGTGGAGGAGCAGGATAGGAGGGAGCTCGTGTGGGGCGACATGGCCGGAGCGCATCCGAGAGGGAGGGGAGAGGAGAATGGTCAAAGGGCCCGAATGCCAAATCCCCTCGCCCCCGGAGCTGAGAGAGCACGTCCGCCCGAGCAAATCGAGAGAGGGGAGCTGGGAGCTGGGAGCACGGCCATTCTGTTTGGTGGAGGCGCATTTGTGAGAGAGTGGGGAGAATCGGGAGTGGCTGAGATGGAGCTGGAAGAGAGAGTGGGGATCGGGTGCCATTTCCTCTCTTTTTTCTTGATGTAGCTTATCACGTGGTGCTATTTTTTTTTCCTTTTTTGCTTCCTGCAAAAAAAAACCTGCACGTATGGCGATGCTATGTTTATATCCATTTTTTCATATGATTCGACGATAATATTTACCTGAAATTTATAGAACATATTATGGATTATGATAAAAGGATAATAAAATTGTTCGTATAGAAAATTCATTGTTAACTTGCTCAGTTTAGTTAGGGCTATCAATTTTTTTTTGATTTCCCATTGCATTCTCATCTATCACTTTTCAATAAAATTTAGTTAGGGTTATCAATTTTTTTCATTTTCCATTGCATTATTGTTCTATCATATTTCAGTTAACTTTTAGTTAGGGTTAACCTTGTAATTTTTCTTAATATATGTTGTTTTATGGCATGCAATAATTTTACTTTTAGTATTTATAGAAAGTTCAACTATATAGATTATTCGATCCATATGTTAGTATTCCATTTTCGCTTCTTCGTGCTTCGACATTTTTAGTGATTGGTAGCTTATCAAAATTTTAACAATATGTGTGTGAACAAATGACATACATGCAGTAGTGGAGTAACTAATATAATATTCACACTCCCTAGAAGCGCACGGGCATTCTACTAGTCTATACTACTATTAAAAGAACAAACTTGTTGGGATACATTAAATCTGAACCGTTCAATATTCGATCAAACAGACCAGATCGTTCCAATGTTTGACAACTCAACAATGTCCGTTTTGGACCGTTTTACCCTCCCACCAAATCACATAATACGACCAAATTGCCACCGTACCCTTTCGTTTCTTTTGTGTCTCGCCAGAGAGCAAGCAGCGACACGGCACGACCAAGGCCAACAGGGCCTGACGGCAGGAGTTGGAGCCATCGTGACCGCCTCGTCTCCGAGTACGCTAGCAGCTGCGACCAACGCGTCTGCATATAGTGCGTACCGGGCACCGTCGGGGGCGTCGGCGTGTCCGCGTGTGCAGCGCGGCCGCCCCGCTCCATGGGCGCGTCGAGCTCCTGGCGTCGTGCCGCGCTCCACCTTGTTCAGAACGCCGGCAACCTGCACAAACACCTGCTCCAGAAGGGACCTGCTTGGTGAGGTGCTCACGTCACGCACGACACACATCGAGGTATGTTGCGAGACACGCCGCACACGCGCGGGTGCACGAACTGGCGCTGCCTTCTGGCCACCCACACGATCCGCGCACCGGTGATCTTCCCGTCTACTGTAGTTGGGCGATGGTATAGACGTATAGTGCAAGAATGGCGAGGACCTCGATCACGTGGCGTTGTCCGACGAACATGCACGAGTTGGCTTGGTATGCGAAACTGTGGCATCGCTTATGTGCAGATGAAACTGCAAGAGGTGGAAGTAGCTCCGTTAGTGTGATTGATTCTTTTTGTGTATCTGCTCATCGGGCTGAGCTAGCTACCTCTCTTTTTTGTGCTGAATCTGGATTTTAGAAACGTGGATACCAATACATTCATGATAAGCACGGCAGCGTCAGCCAAGACCTGGTTGGGACTGGAGCATTCTGCCGCGCCGGCGACGCAGGAGTGAATCAGCAGCGAGCGGTGGCGCGGAGTAGCATCAACGGTGACAACCTGGACTTGTAGGGGACTAGGGACTAGGGAGGACCTCTACGTGGAAGGAAAACAATTTTTGCGCTCTTTATCTTCCCCTCTACGTGTAGGTGATGACCGACGATGCCCGAGCCGGTAGCGACGAGGATGACCTTTTCTGTGCGCTCTTTATCTTCTCTACATGCAGTTGATGATACCCGAGGAGGTGTCGCGCTGAAGGTCATGCTGATATGGGTGTTATATTGAGGATGTGACATAACTTGTGCCGAGATGCCACCGAAAGATTACATGATGCTTACATATGTGATTCTCTTTGCAATATAAAATGTAAAACTAAAAAATATACATAGAGTCGGACGTACTTGTAAATTGTCCCTTTAATTGTGAAAACGTGCGTTGCACGTACATGTAACTAGTAATATATAAAGGCTGGAAAAAATCACCCCCCCCCTTCCGCAGTGGCCACGTCGCCCCTTTTTCCCAGCTGTCCGATCCGCGCGATCCAATGGTCACGAGCCATCAACACCACCCCCAGCGCGCTACTGTTCACAGCTACAGTGCCGCCGAATTTCTACCAATCAGCGAACGCCACGTCGCCCGGTCGCCAGCCGGTCATCCCCGCACGGATTTTGGCACAAAAAATTACAGAGAAACCCCCCGAAGGACTAACTTGCAATTTCCGGTAACGCCAGGGACTTCGTGCAAAAGCGTGCCCACAATCGCTTCCCTCTCTTCTCTCCCACGCACGATCCCGAGCTCGCCGCCGTCGCCGACGCACGACGCCGCCGTTCTGCTCCTCCCCCGACAAATCCAAGCCCGCAGGGAGATCCACCACCTTCTCCTCTACCTCCTCGCCTAGTATCGTGTGCCGGGACGTCCGGAATCGCCGCCAAACCGCCGTCTTTCCCGGCTCCGGCCGCCGGTCGCTGCCGCTCGATTCGCCGCCTACCAACGGCGCGACGGCCGGGCAACCTAGCAGAGTCCAGTATCGTCGTTGGATGGCTGGCCGGCCGGCCGACCGTCACAGGTATCGCCCGCATATCTTCATGCCCTTCTTTGTTGTCTGTACAGCTGCCTGTTAAGTTCGTGAACAAACCTGAATTCTAGGACCTGCTCAGTTGTTTCAGATAGAACAAACTGAATTCTTAAGTATTTTGGGCTTCCAATTTGTAAAGATTGAATTCTAATTCTTAGGGATTCAACGGCAGATGGTGTTGTGGTGTGCGGGCAGCCGAGCAGTTAACATCCTCTTGACAAACATCAATGATGTCCTGATGCCAGGGAAAAAACATAGATTGATTGTAATCAATGGATGCTTCGTCGCTGCGTCCTAGGCTCTAGGGCAGCGCCACCAGTTTTTCAGGCCACCAGCGCTCTACGATTGAGTAGACGGTGGCGCCAGCAGCCAAGCTCAGGCGCTGTCCACCAGCGCTGTCTTACCTGAGGCCCTCCACACCCTCCAACCTTACGAGTAACTTCATGCCTTCACGTTACCCCCCCTTGCGGTTGTGGCTGTTGGTCAGAGCGCACCAGGGCTTGGCCTGTACTACCAGGAAAAAGGTATTTCATTATAAATAGATCGATTAGTACAGCTTCTACATATTCATACTGAACCTAGCGCCCAACCAGGTAGGAAACCAAAGATTGTGTCAAATTGGGATTTGAGTTTATAGTATGTTTTCTCGATTTCGTGTGAATTTGTTTGTGTATCCACGAAGGCATCAATCAAATCTTGCTCACTGTGACATGGATCAATATCTAACACATGGAATTACCTGCATATAGGCTATTATTACAGCTCTTCGAAAATTCAGATTTGTTCGGATGCTTTTATAAAATCTATACTACTATTAAAAGAGCAAACTTGTTGGGATATATTAAATATGTACCGTTCAATATCCGATCAAACAGTCTAGATCGTTCCAATGTTTGACAACTCAACAATGTCTGTTTTGGACCGTTTTATCCTCCCACCAAATCACATAATACGACCAAATTGCCACAGTACCCTTTCATTTCTTTTGTTCTCCTCTCCCCCGTAGCGGCACGTGCTGGCGCCTGCCGATGGTGGCTCCATCGATCCGATCCAGCTGGCGTGGACGCCGTTCTACTCTCGATCGACCCTACACCTAACCCTGTTTCCTTTCGCTGGATCGCGCGTGCCGTGTCGTTTCGTTTCGTCCGTCTGATTTGGAGCGAGCCTCGAGAAGAAGATCATATCGTGCGATCACGAGACGTGACGGCGTAGCGGCGCCCGTGTCAGTCGAGTCAAGGCGCCAGCCTCCGTTCCGGGCAGTATTTTATACCCTCGCTTGTGTGTTATGCACGCTGCGCCACACTGGCAGCAAGAAGGAAGCAGGGCATTAATTTATTCACTACTCATTAATTATCCTCTCTCTAATTTTACAAGAGATTACGGCACTCTTTAGTGATGGATGTGTTTCTACGTCTTAAATCCTAGCACCTGGAGTATTTATTTGACGAGATCAGTGCATCTGAGATTTTAATAGACCCGGGCTCTGTCGAGCCTCCTATCTAAAAGATTGTACTCCCTCCGTCTCAAAATAAGTGTCTCAGATTTGTCAAAAAGTGTATGTATCTAAACTTGTTACATGTCTAGATACATCCAATTTTGAGAAAATCTGAGACACTTATTTTTGGACGGAGGGAGTAAAATAGAGCTTGGTCGTGTAGTGACTTAACTTCTTGGCCTCTCAAAATAACAGTTCAACCTTATCCGGATTTGCAAATTGCATCCCCTGCCACCGCCAGCCCTTCGCACCGGCTCTGTCCGCATGCTACGGCAACTCGGCAGCAGCGGAATCGGGATCTCCGCGGAATCGTTCATGCGCGGCGTGGCTCGGCGGAAGTCTCCACTTATCCGGATCGACTGGTGGCCGCTTGCGTGCACACGCGTCCACCACGCTGTGGCCAAGGACTCTATGGTCGTCTACTTCATCGGCTCTGTCCGCCATCGTGATTTCCCGACGCAGAGTTGGCCAGACTCATGCCGCGGCTGGCCCTGAACCTACTCAAGTCCGGCGTGGCCCGTGATAGTCCCATGGAGGCAGACATGCTGGTCACGTTTATGGACTACAAATCTGAAGCAGGTCTCGCTGCTGATTGCAGTGTAGATGCGCATGGGCATGGAGACGACTGTGGTACTGTGATGCTCCTTTATATATTTCCGGAGGGTTCAAGTTGTGTGCTACCATGCTCTTGGTCCTCTTCAAGAATTTCTTGCTGCAGCCGAACATGCACATGCTGATGCTTATAGCTGGAAGTAGTGTTCCCATGATCAAACTAATATAGAAATTAAGCTCACAACGATGCACCGATATGGATGTTTAATATATGTAGCTTAAGTAACAATTGAGGTTGAGCTGATTGTATGCCTATTTCTGCCTCAAATTCATTTCAGTGTACAAAAGAATAATGATCCGGGTAATGCAATTCTAATTTTTTTGTTGGCATGATGCTGAGTATTTTCTCTACTGCCGTGGGTGTAGCTTCGGCGAGCCCCCCATGAATCCCGCCGGGCGAGGCCATATTCCACAACAACAACGATGATGATGATGACAACTTTCATGTAAAGTGCCTACTTCGTTCGATTTTCCTCTTCCCCTTTACTTGCAGGCGATGATGTCCGAGGCAACTTTCATGTACACTGCCTACTTCGTTCGCTTTTCCTCTTCCCCTTTACTTGCAGGCGATGATGTCTGAGGCGGTGCCGCCACTGAAAGGTCATGTTGAAAAATACGCGTGGGACATCGAGGATATTGCATAATTTTTACCGGGAAGATGCCTAAGTAGCACGTCTTCATCACCGAGTACCAGTTCCGTTGGCTTATGTCTGAGATTTGTGTGCTACATGATGCTTACATAAGTATGGTTCTCTTTGCAATATAAAATTTATGAATGATCCAAACGTGTAAAAGAAGTATTCCATATAGATCCTGGTACGATCTTTTTCCACTAATAAAATGCCCAATTAATTGTGAAAACATGCGTTGCACGTACATGCCAACTAGTTCTGTAAGTATATAGAACACAAATTGCTTGATGTTGCTGCTAGACGTATAGAGAGCATATTGCGTGATGTCGCTGCTCACAATACTAATCTGTTTCCTGACAGATTAGGACTCAAGTTTATTTTCTATTTTGCTCAGCTTGCATTGCTGTTTATATCCTTCATCTATTCGCGGCTACTATTTATTACAGAACTAATATAACAACACAAAAGGATTTCCTGATGTAGCAGAATCTAAAAGGGTATGTATCTTCCTTTCTTTGCTTTCCTTTCGAAATTATTTAATGGGCATTTTTTCTTCGTGTATAAATCTATGAGGGTTGATGTTTTCAGCTAGAGATGAATGTGTCTGCTGGAAATTAAATTGGGTACTTAACAGGATAGCTAACTGTGAAGTATTTCAAGCACCTGTGAAATCTTTGAAGTATCTAATTTGGCTAACAACGTTGTTGATCCTACCTTTTGATTTTACAGTCAACCGTCAATGTTTTGTAGAAGCACTGAATATTGCAGGTTTATGTCAGAAAGATGGCAAGTGCATATTTTACACTGTTCATGTTTTTCCTTTCTTCAATTATATATGCAGGAATCAAGGGAAAGGTGAGTTGCTTCAATTACATCAGCTATAAGGCACCCTAAATAATTAGATTTCTTCACCACCGTATTAATTAATTCTAACCTGATATACAATGTATGGCAATTTTATTTTCAGACCAATTCAGCTTTCTCTGACGTGCTTCTGGAATAGCTAGGATTTTGGCTTGCTACAACGAATCGGTACTAGAGAAATCCACTAACTGCGGATATAGTGATAAGAGTCTGGATATGCTGCATACATTTGGAAAATGTATGCATGTGTGAAAATACAGTGGTGATTTATCCTTTATCTCTATGATGTTATCTTAAACTTATTGATTTGTTATCGAAATTTCACCGTGAAATCTGGAAGACCGATCGAGAAATCCATGCAGAATGAGTGTAAGGGCATGTACAATGCTACAAAACGCGGGTCTTCTCTTAACCAACCACATCATTTAGAGAAGGCAATAAATATGATACACAATTAGAATTCCTAACAATTATATGGTGCTTCATATGCTTGAGAGAAAAACCCCTTACTTGCAGATGGCTGAATGGAAAATACTACCAATATTTTTGGCCGGAGAACATATAATTGCTGCTACTCCTACTTGCCTACCTATTGCTCAAAACAACAACTAAAGCTTACATTCTCAGGTAATCTAATCCAATTCTTTACTATAATGATTGTTGAATACATGACAACAGAATTTTAGGTAATTCAGCTTGATATCCGGTACGTAGCTTTATTTCTTTCTTTTTTTTATGTTTGCTCAAACACTAAATACATCAAAAAAGAACCCGAGTCGGAATCGGGCACGGACCCAAACATGTAATATATTGCTTCATTTTCAGTCTATCAAGATTAGATGAATCTACTGGAAGTATTATAATTCATGTGATTGATTATGAAGGAGCATAATAGGTAGTGCATGTAGCTATTGAATCCGGTACACCACTATCTCCGATAATGTTCCTCTTGATGGACAAAATCATTCCAACAACACCGAGTATGAAGCAATTTCCGCAGCTTGAGGAAAAACACAAAGTGAAATGTAGGGTACAACATAATAGAACTTTGAAGCCTAAACAATGCACTTATCAAGTTTTGCATTTGTAACATGTGAAAAGTGTTTCATCTCCCGGCTGTCAGCTTCTAAAAAAATTACAGAAAAAACAGAAAATTGCAAAATTCATATCTTCCAATCCATAAATCAAACAAATACAAATAATATACGAAAATTTGCAGAAAAATGAAATCTTCACACCTAACACATTTCCATGCATTATTAAACAACTTAAAATCATTTTAATTAGAAGGCCTAATATAATCTTCATATACTAATTATAGAACTTATGGAATATACTAAATAAATTTTTAGAGCAAAATACAAACTTATTATACCATTTCAAATAGATTGATATTTAGAGATAATTTAACTGAACTATCTCCAATTATGCAGCTATATTTGATTGATTATGCTACTAAATAAGAAAATTATGGCAAAATAGAACCATATTTGATCATTTCAATTTAGCTAACATATTTGGAGGTTATATAACTTAAATCTCTCTAATTATGTAGTTAAATTTTCAAAATGCTTGATTAGATGCATATTTGGAGAAAATGCAAATTCATATCCTCTAATTATGGATTGAATTTAAATTGAATTTAATAAATGCTCATATAATGTATTTCCCTCTGATTATTAAGTTAAATTAAATATTTAAGACAAAACACAAACATATTATATCAATTCGAATAGGTTAATATTTAGAGATAACACAACTGAACTTCCTCCAATTATGCAATTCAATTTAACAAATGCTTAAATTGAACTTACCTCCCACTAATTATGAAGTTAAATTTAAATAATGCTTGATTAGATGCATAGTGGAGAAAACACAAATTCATTTCCTCTAAAGATGGATTGAATTTAATAAATGCTAATACAATATATTTCCTCCAAACAAGGATTTAAATTACATATTTACGTAAAAATACGAACATATTTGATCAGTTTAGTTTATGAAGTTAAATTACACATTCGTGCCAAAATACAAGTACTTCGAGATACCTTAAACGACAAATTCCCACATATTTCATCATTTTTAATTACAACAATTTCCAAATCTAAACAACTTTTGAATGCAAACATTTCCAAATTTGAAGTTTTTACTTCACGTTATTTTTCCTTCTAACCACACGGCCGCGGCGTACGCCGCGCTAAGTTGCCTAGTATGCTGCATCGTAGGCACATAATTTGTGCCGGGAGACGAAAGAGCAACCAATCACACATTTGTGGCTGGCCCGTGGAATGGATCGAGGCATCAACCGAATTGCCCAATCAAACCCGATAAAATAGGGCATGCGTGTTTATTATTAATCGTCTTGTGAATCACCCCCATTGATTGCTAATTGCCTATAATCCTCCTCCTCGTCCTCCTCCTCCTCTCCCGACTCCATGGCGTTAAACCGCCGAAGCGCCGCCGCACCACAAACCCTAGCACAGGCGCTATGGCACCCAGGATGCTCCCCGTGAGCGATTCACGGAGTTCCCGTGACTCTTCCCTCTCGGAGTGCAGATCGATGGTGGGCTCCTCTCTGCGCGGCTCCAGCGGGCTCGGTGGAGCTGTGAGCCTCTAGAAGACGACGAGGCCTGCCGCCGCCGCTCAGAGGCTGTGTGCAAGCATGTCTTGTATAGAGCCCGTCGGTGTGTGGGGCTTGTCCCAGCGCGGGCGCACGACGCGGAGACGGGCAGCTTGTCCAATCACCAGAGGAGGAGGGAGCCGGAGCCGGAGGAGGAAGTGGAGGACGATTACCGCCTGCCTCCATGCGAGGTCACCATCACCTGCGGCCAGCGTGGCAGGGGCACGACCTCCTGTCGGTGCACTTGAAGGACCTCCTGCCAGTCTTCAATCAGACCGACGAAATCGCGATGGGGACATGAGCTCCCGTCGCGGCGGAACACCTTCAAGCGGCGGTGGACGAGCACGAGCTCACGTGGGTGGTGTGCCGGATCTACGAGAAGGAGGAGCTCGGCTTCTAGGTCGTGGGGACGTGCTTACCGGAGATGGTAGAAGAAGTAGTTTAAATTTTTGTTTTTCGTTGTAGTTTGTTGGATCTGCTATGGAAAATTTCTCACGCGAAGAACTATCTTTCCTTTCTGTTTGAGTGTTCAGTACCATATCGTGCATCTATTTTGCGCTTGCTCTTCTCATATCGGATAATCCAAATCCAGTTTACCGGATACAATTTATCCGGTTCGATAATATATATCGGGTATCTGCTAGAGTTGTTTTAAGAGAGACTTGATATAGTGATGTGACATGATGAACCATATCTGTTGGAACATTTAGTGGATTTCCTAGTGACGTGGACACACCCTCTAGGTATTTGCTAGAGTTGTTTTAAGAGATGCTTGATATAGAATGGGCCATTTATTACATTATACATTGATATTCTAAGGGAACCTCGTATTCGTGATGAACATGTCACAACTGCATGATATAGAATCAGATACAAGCTAGTGAATAATACAGCATCAATAGCAACATATATATAGCTAGTGAATAATCCACAGGCATATACCACCATACAGCGGCGAGTGTGCTTTTGCAGCATTTCATTTGGTCATCACGCCGGTCTTGATCAGCTGGTAGCCTGAAGTGAGGCGTCAGTGGTGGGGCGCAATCTTGATTGCTGCTGGGTTTGCACCCCACGGCCATAGGTATTCAACCTCGAGCTTCTCAAATACCCGAATCCTGTTTAGAGCCGTGCACACAGAAGTGAGGAGGCCATGCAAGTGATGATGCATACAGATACAGTGGCCCAGTTGGAACTGAGTTAAGGCCGTGCCGTGCTCCGCCCTCCTCCTAGCTACGTATCTGAGTGCGTGGTTAGGGCAATTACTTAGAATCGCATAGGCTCGAGCTTGAAGTCTTCGACGATACGCTTGGTCCCGAGTGGGTCGTAGGGATGGAGCTTGCTGAAACAGATCAATTAGTCAGGAAAAGATACATTGCAACATCATATGTATATATAAGTTGGACGTGGAGGAAAAAAAAAGACGAGATTCCTTGACAGGTACTACTTACTCGTTATAGAACTGCATGAGGTAACAGTTGGAACGCATGGACCCCGGCCACAGGTCAGTCCGTTCCTAGCCGACGACGTCGTTCTCCTTGAGTATCTCTATGCATTGGCGGACGCAGCGGGTGGGCTGGGTGGGCCACGGCCCACCCAGAATTTTGGAAAAAAATTAGACCCCCTAGATATTTTCACGCGTACGAGAAAAAGTGGCCAGGACGAGTCGATGAGAGGAAGCGAACCGCACCATGGCGACCGCGAGGATGACCTAGCTGCTGGCCTTCTTCGCTGCCGGCCGCGACCTCGATCTGGCCTCCCCCGCCGCCGGTCGCCACCCCCTCAATCAGTCGAACTCGATCCCCCGCCAGCCCGCCCGTGGACCCTGGTAACCGGTCCACGCAAGCTTCACTATGAGCAACAGTCTTCTCTAGAACATCTAGAGATTACAACACACACCTCAGCACGTTGCCCACACACAACAACAACAACAACAACAACAACAACAACAACAACAACAACAACAACAACAACAACAACAACAACAACAACAACAAGATTTCAGCAAAGCAGAGTATCACAGATTTCCAAACAGCACGAAACTTGGTAGACAAGCAGACATATGAGTTCCTAACATACCTACCAAAGATGAGCTCAATCGGACACCGTTTGCCTGCCCAAGCTGTTCTTCTACCAAAACTGCTCTATGCTGAAATTGCAGCAGTCCGAACTGACGAAACCTCTCTCAAAATCTGATGTTCCTCTGACCCAAACCTCAAACCAGCTATCCAGATCGAAGTACTTAAAGTAAGGAACGAGCTCACCAAGTTTGGAGTCGATCCAAGCACGTTTGACCCTCCGAACACAGGCTTAAGACAGACCGGTCAGATGCACCAAATCCTGACAGAAATCACCTCTCCTTCTTCTTCCTCTCTTCTCACTAGGTTGTGGTGTTCTTGTGTGTTCTCTCACTCTCTCACAGCAGCAGCCACGTTCTGGCTTCTCACTTGCTTGCTTACACAGCCACCAAGAGTGGCTAGGGTTTTCTCCTTCTTGCCTCTCTTGGAGGCAGCTCAGCCGTTGGATGCATACAGCGATCAACGGCTCACACGTGTTGGACTTCTTAGGCTAAAGTTGGGCTGCCAACACTCCTCCATGTGGAGGGACATGGCCCAACACTTCTTTGAAGATCATGTTCTTGGTGTTTCTCTCGAAACCGTCCAGCCAGGAGCTCTCTTGAGCATTGGTCGTTCAGTGAGCTTGTTTTTCCTTTTTATTTTTATGGATTTGTAAATCCTTTGGTGAAGAGTGAAGACATTTATTTTGTGTAAATAATTTAAAATTGGGTGGCACGTGCTACCTTGGTGTCATCTTCTTTACGAAGATGACACGCTTCCAGGCGTGTTCAGTGAAAAGTAACACATGAGACAATACGTCATCAAGAGCCCGTCGAGGCACGGCGTGTGCGGTTGCACACTGCCAAGTTGTTACCACAAGAGAAAAACATGACACCCTATTGGCACGACGTACCAAAACTGGAGATGTGGCAACGAGCTTCGACATCAAATCGTTGCCTTTGACCGCATTCGGACATCAGAAATAGTCCTCTAAGAAACACAGCTACCGTCGAATCTAACCACTAAAGGTTATCGTCGAGGAGAGCAGGTTCTTCATCATCAAAAGATTCAATGTGTGAAAAAAAGAAAGAAAATAAATGAAAGGAAAGAGGAGGGAACTAAACTAGTTATAAGGTGACTTGTATTGTTGCATGCTTGTGAAACTTTGAATCTTCCATCTATATGCCGTGCATGTTTGAGGTTGTTGTGATCTTGGGGTAAGTAGCTTTACCTTCCATCTCCTACCTTCCTTTCTTCCCTAGCTAGCTACGAGCTACTGTAGCTAGCTTTGCTTCCACTCTTGCAAGTCTCCAAACCATGCATCGTCCAAAGCAAGCAACCCCTCTCCTCTCCATGGAGGACAAGAACAAACATTCCCCTTCTTCTTCCCTAGCAAAGCATGCATGCTCTCACCATTACTTGTCCAAGCTTATATATGTCAAACTCCTCAAACATCCTTCAACGGTTCAACCTCGCTTCCTTCTTTGGCTCAAAGAAAAAGGGAGACCACTAGCTCCGTCGCCGATAAACCACCGAGCAAGCACGAGCGACAAGAAGAATCAATGGCGGCCAAGAAGAGGGAGATGGTGTTCTTCGACGTGGAGGCAGCGGCAGCGCCGGTGAATTCCTCGGACAAACAAGAATGGCGCCTACTCGAGTTCGGCGCCGTCCTCGTCTGCCCGCGCCGCCTCGTCGAGCTCTCCAGCCACTCCACCCTCATCCGCCCCTCCGACGAGCTTGCCGGCTCCGACGAGCTCTCGTCCGCGCCGTCTTTCGCCGACGTCGCCGCCCACGTCTTCGACCTCCTCGACGGCCGCGTGTGGGCGGGCCACGGCATCCGCCGCTCCGGCTGCCCGCGCATCCAAGAGGCTTTCGCCGACGCCGGCCTACCAGGGCCGGTGCCCGCCGGTGTGGTCGACTCCCTCGACGTGCTCGAACAGGGGTTGTTCGTGCCACGCCTCGCCGGCGACCTGGAGATGGCGACGCTGGCGGCGTACTTCGGAATGATCGGCGGGACGACGTCGCGACGGAGCTGCCTGGACGACGCTAGGATGAGCCTCGAGGTGCTCAAGCGCTGCGCTGGCGCGCTGCTGCTCGAGTCCAGCCTTCGCGGCGAGGCTACGGCGGCCGCTGGCGCCAGACGGAGCAGGCCAGCGACGGCGGCCAAGCCCTGCAACACGCTTAAGATGGCGTTTGCCCGAGCGGCGGCGACGAGGACGCCGACAGCCGCCACCAGTTTACCTGCTGTCGCGGTGCAGAAGCCGAAGTTGGCCAAGGAGACGACGTCGTGCAAGAGGGACAGCATGGGGAAGGTGGTGGTGATCAAGGGGGCGACGACCACAACGACGACGGCTAGCGGCGGTCGGCGGGTGCGAGCGCCGGCACCGCCGTTCAGCATGGTCCTCAGGTACTCCAGATGAGATGATGACTGAACCAATCACTCTGTCTGCAGATGACCACTAACTGCGCAGCTTAGTTGATCCATTCCTCGGATTCATATTCACATTCATTCATTCATTCGCAAATTGTACAAACGTCACAGGTTCAGTTTGATAATGTTTAATTTGTTGTAGTCACATCATGATGCTGTAAAAACGCAATTCATTTCATTTGTAAAACAAATGGTCACTCAATTTGTAAAACAGTGAATGACAATTCAGCGTTCATTTCTGGATTTATTGTTCTGCTCGACTGGTTAGATTATATTATTCACCTGGACTGAATCTTCTCTGATGATTCCTACAAGTTACTAATTGGAGAGATAACATCAGAACAAGAAGAACATATTTAACCAGGACCTATAACCAGGACCTATATGGTCAATCATCCAGATAGGTTCTATCTTATACCCACCAAGAAATATTGCTAATATTTTTGGCAATTAACTGAATGGTATGGATCATAGGTTTAAGCAACTTATTAGGGTGGCAGCGCTTGCCGTTATATGGTCGCTTTGGCTGTGTAGAAATGACAAGATTTTTAATGATAAAAATTGTTCTCTTATGCAGGTTATCTACAGGAGTGCAGCTACGCTCCGTTTGTGGTCCCAGTTGCAGCGTGTGGAGCATCGAGACCTGTTTACGGAGCTGTGTACAAGACTGGAGGATACGGCGAGAGACTTTTTATCCCAACATGGATGGCTGCATAATTTGCGGATAGGCCCTCTACCACCTTAGGTGTTTTTACAATTTCTCATTATGATATGTAATTCGTCTTTTTTTGCTTTTCGTACTACTTAACTTGTCGGCTGTGTGCATCCTAATTTCGAAATAGCGGCCAAAATCTTGGGAAAATCTAAGTTAATGATCAAATAGTCTGGGTGTAATGCTTAAAACTCTTTAAGTAATAAAACTCCCTTTATCAAAAAAAAATTAAACCAGGACAAGAAGACAGAAAAACAAGAAGAAACGTTAGTGTCATGTCGTCCATCAGCATCAAATTCCTCTACAACAACTTGAGCAGCAGCATTACGTCCAAATTGATCATGTAACCATCAAAAGGACAACAAGAATCATGCTATGTTGGAACAAACAAAACAAGAACAACACTCCACATTCATACAGAATATAGTTTCACGGCGAGGCTCCTAACATGGGATCAAAGCCGGTTAGCTCAAGAAACTACTCCTAATTAACCAAAGCCAGACAAAGCGCAAATCAATGGTACAGCAGTGGGCATACAACTTGGATGAATTTGCCAAAAAATAAATACGTCCATATTAATGCCAGCCACTGAAAGAAAATCATCACACAAGTCGCCCGTACAAATTTGCAAACAGTAAAGAAGTAATAGTACCAAGAAACTATACGAGAACAAGATTAATTTCAAAACATCGGCAGATACACGTTTTCATGCTAGATGCTATAACAATAGAGCAGTAACCAAGAAGATACACAATTACATCCATATTATTTATGTAGTAACATCAAAAGGATAACAAGAACCATGCCTGGGAACAAACACAACAAAACATTACTCCATAAGTCCATATACAAATTGTGTTTTCACAGCAGCCTCCAAAAATATGTTTCAAAGGCGGCCAGCACAGAAAGTAGATCCAAGGAAATACTGATTAACCAAAGCCAGACAAAGGAGAATTTGTTGTCACAGCGATGTGCACTCAACGTGGATCAAGTTCATACAGGTCAGTGAAATTACACGCCAGCCACTGGAAAAAATATCACACAAGTCGTGGTACAATTCACCAACATCAGAGGAACAGCACCAATGCACAGGAACTCAAGAATACTACATCATAATAACAGCTGAACCTGTACACCAGCAGATACATAACTTCGTGGCAATAGAGCAAGAACCAAACAAGCAGATGTAATAATAGTTTCATCATTATGGGTTTAAAGCACCATTCATGTCCCAGCAAAGTTCATACAACTTAGACGAAGTTCTACAAAAGGACAGTGAAAGTACATGCCAACCACATAAGTCGTGGCACAAGTTCACAAACATCCAAGAAGTAATTGCACAATTAAAGGAAATAAGTATATAACAGATGAATTTCACATAAGCATATTCACAAATTCATACAAGTCATATAAAATATAATAGAGCAGGTGCCAAGAAGATATATAATAGAATAGAATAGTTTCTCCATTATGCATCCGAATGCAGGACAGGACGGTATTTACAGACACTGACCACACACCCACAGAACACTTACTACTAAAATGACACATTACAAGATGTAGATACAGGACAACGGCGGGACCGAGACTTCTCTTATGTACATCCGGAAGCTCTCTGCTGCGATTGTGCAGTTCCAAAAGCCACAACCAGTAGGGCGGGCGGACCACAACTCTGACGACTCCAACTCAAATAGACAGTTACTACTACTAGCTTAAAATTAAGGGGAACTAGCTGCTGTATCCTCGGCGGAAGGTGGAAAATGTACAGGTTGGGGATGGCAAAATAGCGCTAGGGTCAATGGGGATAATGATCAAATTGCTGAGGCAAACGATCAAATTGCTCACTCAGGCGAAGGTCACTGCACACTGGGTCTCTTTGTTCCCACACGCAAAGCCTTCAATCCTTACTTTCGGGCTGCTACTCGCACCGCAAGACGGAGAGCCTACTTCAGCTCTTCCACCGAGCATCTTGCTGAACGGGCTACTCCCTAGGGGAGAAAAAGAAGGTGTGTTCCTACCAAACTGCGGATCATTCACAACGGGGTTGTTAGTGCGGACAGGAGGCGAGCCGCAGAAAAAGGCCGCCTGGCTGCCGGAATCGGTATCAACATCAGGTCATTCTGGAAAAAAAATAACAGGGTATTGGCATCAGATATGAATGAATATGATGGTGCGCATACTGAGCACAATCTGGCAATTTAAAAGGACCGAAAAGATTACCTTGTTGAGGATGAGATCAAGGATATCAGAGGCGGAGTCTGCTCTGTACACTGGTAGTGTCCTGCATTAATCAAACACCATAGGTCAGAGGCAAACCACACGTGTTAATCATGGCGATGTAATCTAGTTTAATTCCTTGTATATATGTACATTTGTATATTCTTTGCCTTCTAATCAAAGTACACCCCTAAATCATGTTTCTTGCCTACTTTGTCCCAAGATCCAACCCCACGTGGTTGCATACTGTGCCATTGTGTGCCTTTTGCAAGGTTCTAATTAAGTATTTAGCAACGTTTCATGAAAGAATGAAACTCTCAGCCGTTATAATTCTTGCGTGATATTTGTTGCTACCTTGCCTGCAAGCATGTTTGCTGTTGCACTAAGTAACTCTGGTGTTAAAAGATGATACATCTAGTCCATGCAAGAATCATGTTACTTGCCATAGTCGCTAGCTTCTAGCTACGTACTCAGTGGTGTGATCTCAGGAAAGAATCTCTCTCAAGACGGTTATAGCCAGAGGCGCGTCATGACCCTTTTCCCTCACAAAACATAGCTTGCAACCTTGGACACATGCAATACTTGCTATTGCAAGAGCTCAACATAGCATGTTGCTTATGCAACACCATGTCTGCCTGCTGTCTTCCAGACCATACACAAACACCCACAATGTTCAACTCGAGCAAGCATGCCATCCACAACCACGACACACAATCAAAACTAAGCCCAACAACCGAACCACAACAACGATGAGCTCGGAGGAACGAACCCGTTGGGCGGCTTGGAGCTGGCCCTGCTGACGGTCTCCATGAGGAAGGGTGGGCGTGACGGCCGGCGCGGCTGCGGGCAGATGACCTCGATGCGCGCCGGCGCGTTGTCCATCTGCCAGAACCTCGACCTTCGGTCGGGCTCCCCTCCCCAGGAGAGCTGCTGCGCGGTGGCCGCGGCGGCCCCTCCGCCGCCCCCGCCGAGCCTCACGGTGTAGTGCTCCATTCGCTTTGCAGCCGCCTGTTAGTAAAGAGAAACAGCAAGGTTCGTTGGTTGGTTAGTTGAGCAGACAAGAAATTTTGCAACAAGTGATAATCTAATCTAGCAAGAAGAGTAGCTGGTCCGCAGGTGAAATCGTGCGTAAAATAAGACGCAGCTTTTAAAATCCCGAAATTAAAAAGTATATATAAAGTTGGGTTTGGTCAAAATCGCACGAAGAAATCGCGAGCGGATCTATGTGTTGGTGCGGGGCATGATGGAATCGCCGGGTGCGATTCGACGAACGCCAGCGGCCGAATCTATCAGATAGATCCGTGGCTCGCTCGCGCAAGAAGGAACTCGGCGATGGGGAAATCGAAAATTTGGACCAAGATTTCCTCGGAAAAGTACGCAGTACATCAAACGGGGCAACGCGTCCTAAGAACAGGTGCTCGAACGCGTCCTCTCTACCATGTAACGGGGAGGAACAAGCAAAGAAATAAAGAAAAAAGCACTCGAATCCCACGCAGGAACAAGCAAAGGGGAACACGAAATTTTGGGAACACGAAATTTCGAAATCGAAGAGCGACGGGAACAGATCCAGGCAAGGCGTAGTTTACCGACCAGCGAGACGCCACCAGATCTGCCGCGCTCCGCCCCTGGACAGCCAGATCCCCCTCTCCTCTCCTCCTCTTCCACCTCCCGCCAGATCTCCCCTCCTCGCCTCCTCTACCGAATATCAAAAACCCTAGCACCAGAAGCAGCACCTCCTCGCCATCTCCACTCCCCTGCCGCCGCCGCACATCTCTCTCGTTCGCTCGCTCCGATGTTGGGTGTCTGCTCTTCTTCTTCTTCTTCCTCGGAGAAGAGTTCTTGCGACCACCACACGCCCAGATGCCTTCTTATCGGCCGAACAGACGGCTACAGAGCATGACACGTGGGACCCACCTCAACATGGCCCGCACGTCACACACGCACGCTCTTGCCGTTTCCAGGTTTCCGGTGGGCCCTCACCCCCTCCCGGCAAAAATATCCACATCCTCCTCGATTAATATACTCCTAGATACAACAAGAGTAGCTTCCCATCAACTTCAAATGAAAATAAAACATACGGTAGATGATATATTCCCCATGATCTTGAAAAAGAAAACATAAATTCCCCATCATCTTCAAAAGAAACAATATGGATGCCTCATCAAGTTTAAAATTTTATATGTCTGCCAAAGCAAATCAAAAAAACATGTGTCTCCTTCCTATTTTCCTTTCATATTAAACCGGTTGATGAATGGTCTGTTTTAGTCAATCATGATGGTCTTTCGAGCTCGCTGGCACTTGTAACTTCTCACTTGTGCGCGGGTACTAGGTTTGAAAGTGAGGTTTTTTGGACGGGCCAGGATTTATATATGTGGGATGGGATCCATGCCACTATTGTGATGGTGTCCTGGGACGAACCATTTTGTGATAGTATTTTTGGACAAACCATTGTTTTTGGTGATGGATGTGTTATGCACATGCATCGTGTAGTGAATTATTGCATCCATGTCGTCTATCAACGCAGAAATCTAAATAAACACATCTAAGGTTCTTTTCAGCTAGGCAAAGACAAGGGAGTGCATGATCGGTTACGTGCGTCAGTTGCCAGTTGCCACTAGGCTGGCGTGTCCCTCGCGTGGGATGGCCACTCGCGTTCTACTTTTGTTTCCGTTTTGTCCAAGGGAGCCACTCGCGAAGCCGTGTCCTTCCAACGCAAATAAGGTAACATATTTGTCGTCTATCGACAGAGACATCTAATACATCGTATCTAGGGTTTTCTAGCTTGACGCGAACAAAGCAAGAGCATGATTGGTTGTTTACATCAACTACCGGTATCACTCGTGTGGAATTTTGGCTGGTCGTCTGCTTCCGTTTTTCGTTTTCTCTGTGGGTGCCACTTGCCACCACGAGCCCATCTAAAGCAGATACATATTTGGCAACAGATTTTTCTCCTATAGACGGAGACAAGGGGGGACGACATTCCTTTCAAGCGTTAGTTAACACCGGGCTCGGTGGTGCAACGTATGCCTCGTGTGGAACGGTGATTAGCGCTTTGTTTCTGTTTAATCAGCATCGTCAAGTCTATATAGCTTTGCTTACTTGTTTCGGAGACATCCGAGGGTGCCACTTGGCAACTTGATTCCTTCCCAAGCGACTAGAGATTTGGTGGCAGTTATGACAACTATCAATAGAGAGATCTGATTCATCACTAGGTTTCCTCTAGCTAGGCCGAAACAATGGAAAGCACAATTGGTTGCATGCATCAGTCCACCAGGATCCTAGTGCGCGTGTATCCCTCTAATGGAATGGTGATTGCAATTTTGTTTTGTCGGTTTGGTCAACCATGAATTGGATTTATTGCTTGTTTCACTGATGTCAGGGGGTGCCACTATGCTAGCGTATCCCTCGTGTGGAATGGCCACTCGTGTTCTACTTTTGTTTCCTTTTGTTCGAGGGAGCCACTTGCGAACCCAAGTCCTTCCAAAGCAAATAAGGTAGCAGATTTGTCGTCTATCAACAGAGACATCGAATCCATCGTATCTAGGGTTTTCCAGCTTGACGGGAACAAAGGAAGAGCATGATTGGTTATATGCATCAACCAGCGGTATCACTCGTGTGGAATTTCTGCTGGTCTTCTGCTTCCGTTTTCGTTTTGTTTGTGGGTGCCACTTGCCAACCCGGGCCCATCTAAAAAAGATACATATTTGGTAACAGATTAGTCACCTATAGACGGAAACAAGGAAGGACAGGATTTGTTTCATGCGTCAGTTAACACCGGGCTCGATGGTGCGATGTATGCCTGGTGTGGAATGGGGATTAGCGTTTTGTTTATGTTTTGTATGTTTCATTGACTCTATAAGTTCGATTTTGTCTTATTAAATTTAGTTTATTTCCATTAGTTGGATTCCTTGCTTGTCGGGTGATGTCCAAGGGTGCCATATGGCAATTAGTGCATCAAACTCAAATATCATCGGGGTTTGCACTCGCATCACAGTCATACTATCTTCCTAAAACACCTTTTGGGTATCATTCTCACGGGTAGCGGGGTAATTTCTCTGTCTCCCTATAAATTATTTGCTATCCAACAAGAGAAGCGAGTTGTCGGATAACATAAATCATCAACATTTCATGGGATTCTCCCCACGGATATTTGGTTACGTATTTTGATTCAATGTTATTAGAAAAGACACTTAATTCATACTCCCTCCGTTTTTTAATATAAGATGTTTTAGCATTAGTCCACATGCACAAGTACACAAATGTATGTAGACATGTATTAGTGTGCATGTTCACTCACTTTAGTATGTATCTAGATAACATGTGTAACACCTAAAACATCTTATATTAAAAAACGGAGGGAGTAGTTTCTTTAAAAATAGGCAGAGTGGTCCCAATCAAAAACTCTTTAAGTAGTATCCTTGTCTCGTTATTGTATTTTTATTTGATGTTATTGCGCATGGTTAAACGTGAGACCTCTTTGCTCGATCCTTGGTGACAACGAGAGGCTATTTATTAACTTATTTCTGAATGTCACGACGTGTTACACATCAAGAAATATTGTTGCTTACAAAAATACTCTCAAGTTTTGTTGAGATCGGTTGAAAATAAGGTACACGGAGGTGGTGCGAGCTATTTAATTATTTCTAAACATCCTTAGAACTGAGTGTAATTTTGTCAATTAACTTGATGTGTACCAAATCTATAGAGTGCTAAAAATTACTTTTTTCGAAATGGGAGCATCGCCCCGGCCTCTGCATCGTGATGATGCACACAGCCGTTTTATATTAAAATAAAGAGTAACGTCAAAGTATCAAAGTAAACTTATTACAATCATGGATCAGCCAAAGTAGCCACATGAACCAGCCACCGGAACAAAGCACGAAGATAAAGACTAAACACATCTTGAAGTTTTCTAGTGTGATGCCACCCACCGTGGCTGAATATAGCTCGAGCCACTGCCATCAACCGGGAGCATCCATAATCCATGAGCGGTCGTTTGTCATGTGGCAAGAGGAAGGACCACATATTATACAGTAGACCGCTCGGTGAACAACCTGCAAAAAATTACTATCTGTAGGCTGTTAGTTAGGGAGAAATAATAATAGAAGCGGAGGAGCACACACACGAAAAGTAGTTGGCAGTGAAGTCTAGCCAAGTGTGAGGCTTGGCTTAGAGTGTAGGATTAGTCTATTTCCATCTCCATCTCCACAAAACATATGATGTGCGAACCACAACTTCTCAAAGTTAATACCTATTATATTTTACCAATGTTTTTTCACATGTCGAAACATTTCACATTTCATTGGTTTAGCCAATTGAGTATAGCTTGCTTATTCCTGTTTGTATTTGATTTAAAAGTAAGCATATGCAAATAAGCATACTTATTATATTTTACCAATAGTTTCTTTAACTTTAGATAATTTGTCAGTATCCATGCATCTATTTTTTCTTTATCCAACCCTATATGGAATCCACACTACAAGAAATCCGGTCTATTGCCACGAACAAAATCGTTGAAACAAGTGCCAAATCGTCGCAATTGGTACCTGTTGCATCCAAACGTCGTTCGTTGGGCGTCGTTGCGACTAAACGCGTGGTACTAGGCTGTCTCCGCGGAATGATTTTCGTGGCTACAAAATTGGCCTTTTGCAACCATTTATTCGGGCAATTGCCACTCATGTTTCCGTTGCGGCACTCACCTAATGCAACCTATGTTTTTCGTGGGTATAACTCTAGTGCAACAAATACCGAACCGTGGCGAGTGACCACTGTGGCAATGGCGCGTGTTCCGTTGCGCCTGCTCTTTCGTTGGAATAGTCCAGTTTATTTGCCACGTCCAATTTTGTGGCAAGAAACTATGTCAACAAACCTTATACGTGTGGAAAAACGATTTGCCACAAACAATTCAATCGTGGTAACACGAGTTCTCTGGTTATCGCCACGTCCAAAAAATTTGAAGCGACAAACTACTGCGACAATGAAAAATTTCCGTGGCGATACTCTATTTCAACACAAATTATTTTGGTGGCGCCAAATAGTAGTCGCTACGTGCACACTTTTTGTGGCGATGCTTTATTCCAACAAATATTATTTCGGTGGCGACAGGTAGTAATCGCAACGGCCTAAATATTAGTAGCTATTAATCAAATGAGGCACTACATAATAACAAACTGCGAGGAAACCGAGCCATGGATTGAGTAAGGATACTTATGTATTTGTTTCATTTCATGATATGCATTAATACTTTGGTGATGAAGTAACCATCATTAATTTTTGAAGGGAACATATTGAGGAGCTCACAAGGAACAATTGTCCTAATCCTAAAAAGAAACACAAGGAAGAGTTTGTTGGCTGGTTCGAGAGAGACGGGTAAGTTACTTTCACATTTTCTGAAATGTTCCTCGTAATAAAAAAAATTGTCTACATTACACTCACACATATTCTATTCCATGAAACAGATCACACAACTCCATAAAGATGGGAAGGTCAGCAAACTGTTATATGCACTAGCTAAAGGGCCTGATCAAATTGCTCGTGTGTACAACCGTACAGTACTGAATGGATATTACTTTTGGAATGCCTATATAGAGCAGGAATTGAGTACCCAAAATAGTGGCGTCGTAGTCAATGTGCAAGAAGGCACTCGCAGTACTGATTTTTATGGGGTGATAAAGAAAATCATATTTCTTGACTTTCCTCCTGATAAGGAGGTTATTCTATTGCAGTGTGACTGGTTCGACGTGCCTCCTGCCAATAGAAATCAGAGTAAGGGGTATAAGAAGGACAGATATGGAATTATTGACCTTGACACTACTCTACACCGATTCAAGGAAGACCCTTACATTCTAGGCATCCAAGCTGAACAGGTTTTCTACGTGAGAGATGTGAAGAACCCAAATTGGGCAAGTGCTATTAAAATGAACCCACGCAATTTGTTTGCTCCTTCTGTTTTAAATGGTGCAAACGTTGATGATGCTGCAGAAGGAAATGAACATGCTGACGCAGATGTACAGGATGTCGTCGATGCAGGAATTACAGTTCCAGAATTCAATGTACCTGACGAGATGACTAGTTGGTGCAGAAATGATGATGAAGGAACCAGCGTTGATGTTTCAGTCATACAAAGTATAAGACCTGCTGAGTTTGACGAAGATCAAGTGGAATATGATGCTGATACGGATGATGATGAGGCTTATGCAAATGATGGCCATGTTGCTCCTTTGGTACAAGATGAATTGGATGATGACCCAGGATTCTTTGTGTAGGCTGTCTGTGCACTGTTTGGCTTAAAGGTTTTGCCATGATCATGGACACATTTATGTGTTTGAAAGATCGTGTAATAATATAATTTGAGTTTAAAAGGTCCAGAGTTTCAGTGTTAAGTTATTATGAATTTCGATGCTAAATGTACAAGTGAAATTTGCGTCTTACATGAGTTCTTGATTGATTATTCCGTACTGTCACTTTTTGCAACATAAGTAAATGTTAAGTGCTTCAGAATTTCAGTTGTTCAGACCTACAGAGGTTCAGCTGGTGGATATAGTAAATAACTCTAATAGTTTTACGTGAATAATTTGTCAAAGAAAAAAGGTGACAGAAGTGAAGATACTGGACCATACATGAACACATCTCCTAAATAAATTTCAATTATGCTCGGGTGCCAAGGCCCAGGAGGTCTGTTTAAGGTTTATCGTTGCAAAAAACTTGCAAAAAAATTCGGCTCACCGAATTGTGGTGATACTGGACCATAAATGAATTGTTGTCCTAAGAATATTGCAATATTGATCAAGGGCCACGGCCCAGGAGGCCCGTTAAGCTACGATGTGAACTTTCGTTGCAAAAAACTTGTTCGTTTTCGCAGCAGCAGGTGATTGTTGCATTATGGTCAACCTATTACCATACGACCCAAATTGTCGCAGTAAACAATAGTTATTGCCGCAGGATAAAATTGAGGCGAAAAACATATGACATTGCCACACGAATAAATTTGGTTGCAATAGTTAGACAATTTATTGCAACAATATTTGAAACTAATGCAACAGCACACATATGTTGCAATATATGTCTGAATGTTACCACGCATACTTATTACGTTGGAAGATCTAGCCTCTAAGGCAACAAAATTGCTGCCTCGCGCAACGGAGCTTCTATGTCATAAAAACGCGATTGTATCCAACCGCGATGCAGATCGTTGCAATAGGCGGCCTCTACCGCAACAAACTGATAATTTATCGCGACCAAAAAGAATCGTGGAAATATGAGCGTCCTATCACCACAACCGGAGAGTTTGTGGTAATTTTTGATTATATCGCAACGAAAAATAACCGTAGCGATAGATTTTGTGGCAATAGACCGGATTTCTTGTAGTGCCATAATTATACACATTTTATTTCATTCGCACCATAGACTATAGGTGTTTCTACATTTTTTTTATTTGCACCATTTTTGTTTGTAGGTTCTTTTATAATAGGTAGAGGGATCCCAATAAAAAACACTTTAAGTCGAAACACGGCATATGTCGAAACATGGCACCTTTTTCCTCAATCCATCAAGATGATCATGTGCCCAAAAGGATCCTCATCCTTGGTGACAACGAGAGGTAGCCCAGCTAAATCCTTACAAAAATCATGTTTATTCAATTTCTTACTTTTCAGTGTTGTGCATAAACGCCCCTTACAAAAAATACTCTCAAATGTTATTAGTTTTGGGTTAGATAGACACGAAAAATGTATAGAAAGGTGGCACGAGTTCCTAGAGAGAAATTAAGTATTGTGCTTGTAATGTCTTCTGGAGAAATAAATTTTGTTCCATGGCAATGAATCTATAAATATCAAATATCAGCGGGGCTCCCACTTGCATCATGGTCATACTATCTTGCTAAAAAGCCCTCTGGTTGTAATTCTCACAGGTAGCGGGATAATTTCTCAATCTCCCTAAAAATATTTTTTAGCCAACATGACAGGCGAGTAGGATAACATAAATCATCAACATTTCATTGATTTCCCCCCATGGATGATTGGTTATGTATTTTAATTCAAAGTTATTGAAAAGTACATTTTCATTCATAGTTGCTTTAAAAATACGCAAAGGTCCCAATCGAAAACTCTTTAAGTAATATCCTTGTCTCGTTATTCCTTTTACATTTGATGTTTTTGCGCATGGTGGAACATGGCACCTTTTTGCTTGATCCATCAGAAATAGCGTGGGCCCAAAGAAGTTATTCATCCTTGGTGACAACGATAGGCTGTTTATTATCTTATTTCTAAATGCCACAATGTGTTACACATCAAGAAATATACACTTGAGGTTTGTTTAGATCGAGTGAAAAAAGGTATACGCAGGTGTGCGAGTTATTAGACTATTTCTAAAATACTTAGAATTGGGTTTAATGTTATGAAGTAAATTGATGTGTACAAAATCTACAAAGTGCTAAGAATTAATATCTGGAGGTTGTTAGATATGGAGAAATAATAATCAAAGTGGAGGAGCACACACACGAAAAGGAGTTGGTAGTAGTGAAGTCTAGCCAAGTGTGAGGCTTGGCTGAGAGTGTGGGATTCATCTCCGTCACATACTCACATCCCTGTCCTTGTGACTTTCATGAAACAAACAAACGAAAGATAGATGATGACTAGGCAGGTGAGTACTCTATTTTGTTTTCATTGTACTATTCCATTTTTTTCTGTCATCGACGCGTCACGTTGATGATGCAATTGCATCCCTAGGATAGCAAGCATGACAACAATTAAGTGTCGGTCCGTATGAAAAATGTGACTCCTTTGCACCGAATTGTATTTGGGCTAGGCCGGGCCGGTCCTTCGGGCCTTTTAGGAAAGCAACAATGTGATATGAACAGGCCCGGCACAAGAACTGCATATAACATTGGATAACTGCCTACAGATTAGCAGTTTAAAAAAGAGAAAAGATTACACTGAAAATGACCAATAGTATGACCGGCGCTTCTTTCGCTTTTCGATTTGTCTGTCTATCGCATTTGGTACGTTTTAGAAAACTTGCGGTTGGAATTTATATACGAGAGGTGAACCACTAAATAACGTAAAATGCTACATTTCATTTGGTTTACAATAAGGGTGTAGTGTCATAGTTTTGTTTGTTTTTGTTTAGAAATAAGCATATAGTCTGCCTAGGAAGACTTATGAAAATTAATCCTTATTATATTTTACCATATGTTTTCCCATGACGAAATGTGCCATATTATTTTCTTGACCATCTAAATTATCATGGACCTATCTCCTCCCTTAGGGACAACGAGAGGTGGATTGCGACTGGTCTTATTAATTTTGCTTCGTTTCTATTAGTTGGTTTTCTTGCTTGTTTCGGTGATGTCCAAGAGTGCCATATGGCAATGAACCTGTCCAAATCAAATAGGTTAGTAGGGTTTGCACTCGCATTTAGTGGTACTACTCTTGAAAATGCTTATATATGGTTTGTGCTTTCACCGGTAAATGTACTGGATATCACAATCATGTTGTGTTCATCCACATTTTATTTCATTTTACCCCACGGGGCGAGGTGTGTCGGCATTTTTATTCATGGTTATCAAACAAAACTTTTTTCATTGTTGCTTTTTAAAAAAATATGCAGAGGGTATTAAACAACGATTTGTGACAGCAATGCAACACCCGTCATAGGGTGTGGTTATTCCTTTATATAGTGGTACACAACATGTACAATACAGGGTACAAGAACGTGTACAAAGACTACGTATAAATACAGTCTAACACCCTCCCTCAATCTGAACTGTGGCTTGAAGTACATAGCAAGTTAAGATTGCGTCTACAACCCTCGAACAATGGCTGTGACAATGGCTTCGTGAAGATGTCAGCAAGTTGATCTTTCGAGGAGATAAACTTGATGAGGAGTAGCTTCTGTGCAACACGTTCTCGCACAAAATGATAGTCAACTTCGATGTGTTTCGTTCGGGCATGGAATACCGGATTAGATGAAAGGTAAGTGGCACCGATGTTATCACACCAAAGGACCGGTGGCTGATCCTGAGCGACTCCCAACTCTCTCAATAGAGACTGTACCCATATGAGCTCAGCTATGGCATTGGCAACTGCCTTGTACTCAGCTTCAGTACTGCTGCGAGACACTGTAGCTTGCTTGCGAGCACTCCAGGCGATCAAGTTAGGACCGAAGAAGACTGCATAGCCCCCCGTGGATCGCCTGTCATCAGGGCTGCCAGCCCAATCTGCATCAGAGAATGCCGAGAGGACAGAGGAGGTGGCAGGCCGTATGTACAAACCATCAGAGGCAGTGAAACAGACATATCGCAGAATGCGCTTCACAGCTGACCGATGGGATGTCCGAGGAGCATGAAGGTACTGACAAACACGATTAACTGCATAAGAGAGATCAGGCCGAGTGATAGTCAAGTACTGCAATCCACCAACAATGCTGACAGTAGGCGATCGGCAACATCGACAGAGGAGCTAATAAGGATAATGTCATCAACATATACCAGCAGATACATAGTTACCTCAGGCCTTTGATAAAGAAACAATGACGTATCAGCGGTGGACGGAACAAATCCATGAGCCCGAAGAACCGAGCCAAGGCGTGCATGCCATGCACGAGGAGCCTGCTTAAGCCCGTAAAGATCCTTAACAAGGCGACATAAGTGATGAGGACGAGCGGGATCAACAAACCCCGGAGGTTGACGCATATATACCTCTCTTCCTCCAAGACTCCATGAAGAAAAGCATTCTGAACATCCAGCTGGCGCAGAGACCACCCTCGTGTAACAGCCAAAGAGAGCAGCAGGCGAATAGTGGTAGGCCTAACGACCGGACTGAAAGTATCCTCATAATCAAGACCGTACCTCTGTTTAAATCCCTTGGCCACTAACTGTGCCTTGTAGCGTTCAATAGAGCCATCCGCATGTTTCTTGACCTTGAACACCCACTTGGAGTCAATAACATTAATACCAGAAACAGGAGGAACCAGCTGCCAAGTATCATTTTTCAATAGGCCTGAAACTCCTGCTCCATAGCACTGCGCCAGTGTGGAATACCAAGAGCAGCCTGAAAATGCTGAGGTTCGGCTGTAGGGTCAGCCTGAGCTTGTGCCGTACATGCTGCAATCCATGCAACGGTTCCATCTTTGCGATCGAGCGGGCGAAAAATCCCGTTCTGGCTGCGCGTACGTGGACGAAGAGCAACAGGTGCAGGCTGTGTAGTCGCAGGTTCCTACACTGGGGACACATCGCTCGTGGATGCATCGTGTAGTGGCGAAAGCAGCCCAGGCGAGGACAGCCCAGGAGACGAGGGCGCTGGAGACGAGCGCGCTAGAGAACCCGGGCTGGGCGGCGATGACGTAGACGCCGCACAGGGCGTGGCCGAGCCAGGCGCGGGCGAGCGTGGCCCAGCTGTGGCCAAGCCGGGCACGGGCGAAGGCGGCCCATCTGGGGCCGCAGCAGGCGGAGGCGAATGCAGCCCATCTGGGGCCACAGCAGGGGAGACTGGCCCATCCAGGGCCACACCAGGGAAGGCCGAAGCGACGTGAGGTGTGCATGGCGCATGCACACGCTTGACGTCCGGCGCAGAAGACAGCAGCTCCGACCGAGACGAGTCGGAATCATCTAGGAGCTGAAGTCGCGCTCCTCTGCCAGTACCTGCAGCATGATTAGGTAGCAAAGCAGGGGTATACGCAACATCTACAAATTGATCAGGCGAAGGTAAAAATGAATGCACATGTGAGATGGGAGTGTTGGAAGTGGTCGGAAGTGCGGAAAAGGGGAAAACATTCTCATCAAACACCACATCCCGAGAAATGTAGACACGATTTGAGGGGACATGAAGACATTTGTATCCTTTGTGAAGAGAGCTATACCCAAGGAAGACACACTTTTTTTGACCGAAACTCTAACTTACGCTTATTGTATGGACGGAGGTGAGGTCAACACGAGCACATCCAAAAACTTTAAAGAACGTATAATCCGGAGTTTCATTGAGCAAGAGCTCAAGTGGTGTTTTCATGTGAAGAAGTCGTGTAGGAAGCCTATTAATGAGAAAACAGGCTGTGTAAAAAGCATCACTCCAAAACCGAAAAGGAATGGAGGCATGAGCTAACAGGGTTAAGCCAGTTTCTACAATGTGGGGATGCTTACGTTCAGCAGAACCGTTTTGTTGATGTGTATGAGGACAAGACACACGGTGCGAAATCCCAAGCTTGTTAAAAAACGCATTGAGATTGTGATACTCACCACCCCAATCAGATTGAACATGAATAATCTTATGCGTAAGGAGACGCTCAACATGCGCTTGGAATTGCAGAAAAATATCGAATACATCAGATTTGCGCTTGAGAAGATAAATCCAAGTAAAGCGACTATAAGCATCAATAAAACTGACATAATAATTATGACCACTAACAGAAGTCTGGGCAGGACCTCATACATCAGAAAACACAATCTCAAGCGGAGTTTTGACTACACGACTAGACTCAGAAAACGGAAGTTGATGACTCTTGCCTTGCTGAAAGGCATCACAAACGGTGGCAGCATTATTATTGGACACAAATGGAAGCTCATGACGGTGTAGAACATGGTGAACTATGGGACTGGCAGGATGACCAAGACGGGCGTGCCAGTTGGACGACGACACACGAACACCGCTGAAAACCTGAGGGATTGGCGGCACATCAAGCGCATAAAGACCATGGCGTAGTCGACCTCTAAGTAGTACGTCCTTCGTGTCCCGATCCTTAACAAAAAAATGGAAACGATGAAATTCAGCAAAGACATTATTGTCACGAGTAAGCTGAGGAACAGACAACAAACTACGTGCAGCTGAAGGAACGCGAAGAACATTTAGAAGATGCAACTTTTGTGAATTATGAGCAAGAAGGGAAGCCTGACCAATATGTGAGATGTGCATACCTGCGCCATTGGCGGTGCGAACCTGATCATGACCGCGGTATGGTTCATGAGTAGAGAGCTTGCCCATCTCACTCGTCAGGTGATTGGTAGCCCCCGTATCCGCGTACCAAGTCGGATCAATGGGATATGAAGGAGTGTGCCCGTGCTCATGACTCGCCAAAGCAGCCTGTTTCTCATTGCCTTTTCCATTGTTGCCGATGCCCAAAAAATCATGCTTGAAGCGTCGGTGGCAGCGGGATGCAGTATGGCCATCGAGACCACACAGCTGGCACGAAAGCTGCACACCACATGATGGGCAGCAGGCGCGCGGACGACCCCCCGTGGTAGTGCTGGGAGGCCGCGGAGGCTGCTGGGACGGCGGCGGTGGGGGCGCCGGTTTGCCACCCATGGTCGGCGACTTGTAGGGCTTGCCGGCGCCACGCGATGCCGCGTTGGCCGACGCGAATGCTGGAGTCGAGCGTCGAGCCTTGACACGCTGCTCCGTGGCAAGGAGGCGAGCATGCAACTCGCGTGGCTGAATAGGCGTGTCACGACCATCAATGTTCTCCACAAGATTATCATAGTCGTTGTCCAGCCCATTCAGGACATAGGAGGTGAAATCCTCGGGGCGAAGGGGCTGACCAATGGAGGCGAGAGTATCCGCCATGCCCGTGACCTTGTTGAAGTAGTCGGTGATGGTGAGGTCGAGCAGCTTCACCTCTCCAAGCTGTGTACGAAGAGCATGAGCTCTCGCCTACGACTGGGACGCAAAACTGGTGTGGAGAGCAGCCCATGCATCGCGAGACGTGGCGGCGAAGATGACAAGTGACGACACGCCCTCCGTGAGTGAGGACTGGATGGCGGAGAGGATGGCCTGATCCTGGGCCACCCATGCACGGTACGCCGGATGGTGCGGCGGAGGGCACGGCAGTGTACCATCAACAAAACCCTCCAAGTAGCGGCTCCGAAGAAGAGGTAGCACCTGTGCTCGCCACGACAGGTTGTTATCCGGTTTGAGTTGTACCGGGATAAGATGCGCGAAGTAGAACGGCTGAGGGGACACAACGTGCTCCACGGGAGCAGCCGCAGACGGCGTCGGCGAGGCGTATAGCGACGCATAGGGACCCGGGGGAGGGGCAGCAAGTGCCAGCTCCGTTGCCGGGACAGCAGCAGCAGCACCGTATAGATGCGCCGGATAGGCGCCGTAAGACAGCGACGAGGTGGCGTCATAGGGTGCAGCTGCGGGCTGGGACGGCGACGGATGGGCGCCGTACGCTGGCGTCGAAGGAGCACCGTAGGGCTGGGCAGACGCGCCGTACGGCTGCGTCGGAGGAACGCCGTAGAACATTGGCGCGGACGCACCGTACATCTGCGATGGAGAGGCGTAGAACGACGCCGTTGGAGGAGCACCATACAGCAGCGGCGCGGACACAACGTGCGAGGCAGAGGGCTGCCCATAAGCTGGGGCTGCAGCAGTATCGATCGTGGCCGCGCTTGGCGTTGGTAGCACGGTCGGCCCGACCATGGCAGACGGCAGTGCGGGAGTAGCCATGGCGGACGGATGGGACTGTGCCCAGGCGAGCGGATCAGATGACAGGAACGGGGAGGCCGCGCCGGACGACGGCGCAGCGGCGGCAGAATCCACAGACGCCGAGGCGGCGGCGGCGGAAGACATTGTGACCTAACCTAGTCTGATACCATATTAAACAACGATTTGTGACAGCAACGCAACACCCGTAATAGGGTGTGGTTATTCCTTTATATAGTGGTACACTACGTGTACAATACAGGGTACAAGAACGTGTACAAAGACTACGTATAAATACAGTCTAACAGAGGGGTCCCAATCGAATCTCTATGAGTAATATCCTAGTCTTGATTTTCACATGCACTACACTCGATGTTATTGCGCATGTCGAAACGACGCACTCTTTTGCTCGATCCATCAAATTTAACATGGGCCCAGGATGCTCTCATCAATGGTGACAACGAGAGGCTGCTTAGCAACGATCCTATGATCGATATTCCTTGCCTTCCATTATCTTATTATTGAATGACACTTGTGTTGCACGTCAATAAATACCATTACTTCCCAAGTGTTGTTAATTTTGGGTTGGATTGTGGTAAAAAAAGTATAGGAGATGGGACGGGTCATTCAAACTTTTTTAGAATCCTTTGAATGAGTGTAATATGAATTAGTTCGAAAAATAAAGTAATACTGTAAGCATCCGCTAATTAAGAACTAATATCTGGAGGTTGTTAGATATAGACAAATGATATTTTTAGATTATCTATAGATAAATAGTCAAAATGACGGAGGAGCGCACACAAGAAGTAGTTGGATAGTGAGGTCCAGCCAAGTGTGAGTTTTGGCTTAGAGTGTGGGATTACTCCATCTCCGTCACTGTCTTTGTCCTTGTGACTCCATGGAACAAAACAAAGGAAACATAGATGATGACTAGGTAGGTGAGCACTCTATTTTGTTTCCATATCATTGTATTCTTATTGTTTCTTTCTAGCGTCACACGTCAGGTAGGATAGCAAGGATTATGATTGCAAACATGTGCCGGTTTGGTATATACATGTCAAACAAAAACAAAAAGTGACTCCTTTTTTTCTGAAACGGCAAAAACGCAAGTAGGTCTTGCCTTGTAATGCACTGCAAAAAGACGCTACCTTTTTGCTCGATCCATGAGAAATAGCATGGGCCCAAGAAGTTCCTCAACGAGAGGCAGGTCGACAACGGTCTTATGAGATTCCTTCTATTACCTTATCAAAAATTTGAATCCCAACAGCGTTATATATCGATAAATATTGGTTACGAAAAACATCATATGCAAGTGGCGCGAGCTGTTTTTCTAAAATCTTTAGAATCAAGTTCGTAATATTGTAAATTAATCTGAAGTGTACATAATCTTCAAAGTGCGTGTGGTTTTTTAATGTAAGCATCAGCCAGGAACTAATATTGGTTGCGAGATGCCGAGAAATAATTCGAACGGAGGAACATATACGCGAAAAGTAGTTGGGTAGTGAGGTCCAGCCAAGTGTGAGGTTTGGCTTAGTGTGGGATTAGTACTAGCTGGGTAGTGAGGTAATCTATTTTGTCTCTATGACTCGACGGAACAATACAAAGGAAAGATGGATGATGATTAGCTTGGTGAGTAATCTATTTTGTTTCCATCATATAACATCTTTCTTATTTCGGTCATCACACGTCAAAGTTGTTGATGCAATTCCATCCGTAGGATAGCAAGCATAACAAAAAATATGTGTCGGTATGTACATGTATGCCATAAGCCCATAAAGGAACAAAAATTATTCCTTTCTTTTCTCATAGAAAACAAATAAACTCCTTACTTTTTGAAGTAGGAAAAAAAGGCAAAGTAAGTCTTCTTTCTTTGCACTACACTGCAAAGCGCAAGCAGCATGCATGCAAAGTGTGATTCCTTGTGTACCGATTTTGATTTGGGATGGGCTGGGCCTCTTGTTAGATGGACTGTCTACAACCAAGTCGTGAAGGATGAAAAAAATTGAGGTCAGGCAAACTCGGATTAAATGATGCAAAGACTGAAATAGTGCCGAGACATTAACACTATATATTATATTCATGATCACTTATAGTACAATAAATTATAAACATATTTAAATATAAGTAAAACCTAAAAACATGTTAAAGGAAAATCTCTACTTTTTAAAAAAGATCATCAATAAGCCATCATGCAATGACATATTTTTCGCAACTCGTCCTGATGATTTTTCTCGCCCAGAAGTTTCTTTCAACTGTTTTCGTCACAATCAGTAAAAGGAATGCCAACTCGGAGACGATAAACCATGAGAACCATGATATACCTTTCCAATATCATGACAATCGCTAAGATCTTCAAATCATTTTCTACGTCTTGACACCTTTTAAGAGGGGCTATGAACTATCATTTCTCCAATTCAGTAAACATGTTCTCACATCATTAAACCCTCCTTAAATAGCACAACTATGATATGTTTAGAGCCAAATTTTGTTTGATTGATAATTAGCTATTGTAAATAGAAAGACGTAGTTTTCAATTAGATTAGATTATATCTAGTCATTGTTTTCGGTTCCGAATCGATTTCATGCTGTATTTTTAAGGTACGACCACTCAAACTGATCAGTAAAAAACATGTTCACCAAAAAATCAAGGTAGGGTGGCCGTCCTACCTTGCCCAAAGGGGAGCTTCGCGCGTAAAATGACTCAACAGATTAACGGTTAAAAAAGAAACACTTGCAATGATCAGGATAACGAGTCGCTAATAAATTCCATACCTAGCATTACATCACGAGATTTTCGACTGGCATTTCAACAAATCCCACCAAGAGCTTACTAATGGTACGACGACGACAACGACAATGAAGGTTCACTAGTATCTTTTTTGGATTATAATAATCGGAGTAGTATGGTAAACTGAAACGTGAGGTAACTGCAGAACCAAAGCTGGTGGAAAATTTTGGACATGTTAGCCGCGCATCAGTTTCACGTTTGAACATGAATATTGCGAGATGGGAGTCGAGGTCGATACTAGGTGTGTTGTGTGCTACAGGTTCTTCGAAGACGGAGTACACTTGTTTCTCAAATGCAAATATGCCAGGAAGGTATGGCAAGGCCTTCAGCTGGAAGACGTGCGTGCGTTTGAAGCTGCTACCGTGCCAGTATGCTCTTGAAATTCAACAGGAAATTCGGGTTTTGCCATCGGATGGAAATAGGCATGCAAGCGGCCGGTCCAACGGACAGGGCGGACGTTCGCCAAGCGCTGCTTTTAGTTGATGATCAACGTCTTGCTAAGCTAATCGTTAAGTGATTCTGTTGAATATCGAACGTGACGGGCAAATATTTTGATTCGAGCGGGCGTCCGCCTGCATGCCTAGATGGAAAGCTCTGAATATGATGTCTGATGCCATGCATGCCGAGGCGAGTGCTCTCTCGAATGCAATTCAAATTGCCGATCATAAGGGAATGGGAAGAGTGATTTTCGAAACGGACTGCTTTAACCTGAAGAATGTGTGCGTTGACGACATCTGATTATTCCTTTTTCTGATTGGCATCTTAATCAGCAACATGAAGTTTAGGCCGCAGCTAAACTTTATTGAAGCTAGAGTGAATTATGTCCCTAGAAATTGTAGTAGGCTGGCTCATAAACTTGCTGCCTTGGGTGTAGGTGGAGTCCAGGGAGACCATGTCATATGGATGACGGACTTCCCTAATTATGTATGGTGACCGGCGATTTAACCGTGTCTCAATGAAATACGAGTGTTCCATGCCAAAAAATAAGTTTCGCGATTGAGCTGCCCACCACTATCTCTCTCTTGCATTTGATAGATACAACTATATCCGTGGGTATGAAGGCTAAACTATGGTCTAAACATGAGCAACCACCGATTTTACTCTGAACGTACATTTAGTCATTTATGCATGCCGATTTTATTTTGTTATTTCCCCATCAGACCAGTGTATGAGCTCCTTTCTGGACCCATGGCATAAGAGTAAAACATTTAATACCACATAAACAGAAGAAAACATATATATCACAAGAGAAGTGAAGATGTATTAGCTGACCATTTCCTTACTGTAGATAGTAGACATAGTTGAGAGTTAGCCCAGTTGAGAAAAAAAGATAGTACTACAATCACTTAGAGCTTGTTTGGCACCCCTCATTTCAATTCATTATTAGGCAGAAATAAAATGAAATTACACTCACTTGACTTTGGTAGAAATGAAATGATATGTTTAGAGACATGAATTGACTTAACATACCAAGACACTCACTTGAATTCCAATTGAAACGAAGTTTTCAATTCCATGACAGGCAAAGTCGTTAGGTATGGTATCTCAATTGAATTCCTCGATTCCATCCCGAGATGATGGCTACCAAACGAGCACTCATATATTTACTTCTTATTGTAGATAGTAGACATAGTAGTACTATAATTTAGGCCACGCATAAGCATGAGCTATCCATGTAGCTAGGGCAATGTGCGCGGAATAAGTCGCACACGGAGCGGCTTCTTCATCACGCTGTTGAACCTGTCCACCTCCGTTAGGTCGACGGTGCCGCCGCTGGGCGGCGCCAGCTCAAAGCGTCCCACGAGCGTGGCCAAGAAGAGCTTGATCTCCAGAATCGCAAGGCCGGAGCCTGGGCAAAACCTCCTCCCGCCTCCGAACGGCATCATCCTCACCTCGCTCCGCCCCGGCATGTGGCCGACGTCCTCCGCCTCTCCTCCCGGCAGGAACCGCTCCGGCCTGAACCGGTCGGGCTCCGTCCACGCGCTCCCGTGCCTCCCGATGTCCCGCAGTATGAAGATGAGCCTCTTCCTCAGCCCGCCGGTCGCGACGTCATGCACGCAGCGCGCCACGAAAGGCGAAGGCGGGTGCACGCACAGGCTCTCGAGCACGATGGCGCGTAGGTACGGCATGCCCTTCTCCTTCTCGGAGAAGAGGCCCCCCGTCGCATCGGCCTCGTCGATCTCGCGTCGTAGCTTCTTCTGGACCTCTGGCTGGATGACGAGGTTCGCGAGCGTCCACTCAATGCAGGCCGCGATCATCACCGTGTTGGTGACCATGAACTCGGCCACGAGGCCCAGGATCTCGTCGTCGTCCAGGGCACGCTTAGCGCCATCGTCGTTGGGGATGCGGAGGTCGAAGAGCGAGTCCAAGTACGCGGTGGATCGAGAGTCCCCTGCTCGCGCTGCCGCGATGAGTGGGCGCACCAGCTCGCCCAGCGAGACAAACACGCCCAGGAGCCGGCGCAGCCACCTCCAGTGCGTGATCTTGCCCAGTGTCGAGCCGTCAAACGAGACCGTGTTGTCCATGGCCTGCCTGAGCTCTTCCATTACGTGCTGCATGGCGCGCACGCGCTTCTTCTCCACGCCGTCACCGAAGCACATCCGCGCGGCCAGCGCAAAGATGACACGGTCGAGGTGCTCCCGTATGACCACCTCTCCGGCGGCGGCGGACAATCCGGTGATGAGGTCCTCGACCGCATCCCGCTGCAGCGGGGCGAGGGAGGTGATGCGTGAGGGGTTGAGGAAGCCGGCCGTGAGGTTGGACCGGAGCGACCGCCAGTGCGAGCCGTAGGCCGCTGTCGTTATGGACTCTGTCCGTTTGGGGCCACCAGTCCATGTTGCCAGAGCCATGAAAAGGCCAGCGTTCGGCCGGCTATTGGGGACCTCATTGAGGAGGTGGTGGACGACGGCAGGGTCCCTGACCACCTCGATGGCAGGACTGGTGCTTCGCCTGAGGACGGCTAGGCAGAAGAGCACGGCGGCGAGGAGTGCAAGAAGCTCTATGGTTTCCATCGTAAGGATTGTGCCAAGCTCATGTTTGTATTCTTTCCAACGCCACCACCCGGCCACTATCTATACTGTTAAATGGGAGTTACTGGTTAATGCCACCTTATCCTTATCCCTTATCCACCAAAAAGAAAGGTAATCATAAATTTGCCTTATATTAGAAGGAAAAAAATCGAGAGCATATCTTTACTATCTATACTATTAAATGAGAGTATCTATCTATAAAATGGGAGTTTCTATATGAGTTGGTGGTTCGTTCGCACCTCACCTCATCCCCTCATAGATCTATATATAAAAGCGGGAAAGAATCACCCCCACATCCCTCAGGCCACGTCACCGGCTTTTCAGGAATGTCCGATCCGCGCGATCCGACGGCCAGAAGACGACCACGCCAGCCCCCAGCGCGCGCTACTATTCACACCGAATTTCTACCAATCAGGCGCTAACACGTCGCCCGACGCCGGTTCCAGCCGGTCGCCCACCGGTCACCCCGCAATTTCGCAAAAAACAACTCGCGAGTCCAGAAATTTTCCCGCAACCCTCACTTTCTCGAAGAGAGGGACCTAAACGCAATTTCTGAAAAACCCAGGGACCCCACGGAAAATCATCCACGAATCCCTCCCCTCCCCCTCTCTCTCCCGCGCGACGCCAGAGGTCGCCGACGCGTGCCCACGCCGCTCCGCTCCTCCCCGTCCAGATCGAAGGTCACGGCGAGCTTCGATGTCGCCTCCCCTCCATCCTCACCGAGCGTCGCCTACCGGGACGTCGCGTCCGCACCGGAATCGTCCACGCCGCGCTCGGCATCCGCGGCCGCGTCCACACGCCGCCGGCGAAGCTCCGGCGACCTAGAAGCGGCGGCGCCACCGCTCCCGGGTAGCCCGCGTCGAGGCGCGTCCAGCGCGCCCAGCCGCACGTCCTGGCTCGCCGTGATTCGACGCCGGCGTCGTCGTCGCCGCCGCGGCAGCTCCGCCCACCGGTGACGTCATCGTCACGTCACGGTGGGCCTGGGCTGGCGAGATGGGCTGCTTGCTGGGCTCATTGCTGGGCGGCTGGCTCGGCCCTTTTTTTCTCTCTTTCTGTTTTGTTTTTCTATTTTCCAAAACTTTTCAAATACAGCTCCAAATCAATTCAGCCCAATTTCCAAAAAATTGTAAAAATCAAAATAGACATTTTAAATACTTTGGGACCTTTTCAAAATTATTTCAAATCTTAATAATTTTAAATAATACATAAAGGCCCATTTGATAAAATATGGATTTCATAATTTCCTTTTGAACTCAAATAAAATCCAGAAAAACAATATCAGTAATATCATTCAATATGATAAACCCAACAAAATAATTTGGTACAAAACATCTTATTTAAATAGAGTTCGGTAAATCATTTAAATACAATTACCCATTTATATCATGGGCTTTAAAATATCAAAATAAGAATACCACAACTGTAAATACTAAGAAATAGCTGTTCCAAACTTATTTTCCAAATAAATATAATTGAATCAGAAAACAAAATTTAAAATAGAACATGCTTTAAATAATATAAAACACTTTACAAACATTGTTTTATGGTTTTTAAACAATTTCAAAAACTACTAGATGGTGTAACTACAAATGCAAATATTAACAAACAGTTTTTTCAACTTACTTTGCAAATAAATATAATCGAATCAAAAAACAAAATTCAAAATAGTACATGCTTCAAATAATTTAAAACACTTTATAGATATTTTTTAGGGTATTTAAACAATTTTTCAAAAACTACTAAATGATGCATATTTCAAATTTACAAATGCCCTTCAAATCTGAACATTTTGTAAACGTTAACAGAATTCAAATCTGAATAACTTCCCAAATTGAACAATTTTTTAACACTGAACAATCTCGAAGCGTAAGCTTTCTTTGCATTTCAATAATTTCCAAATCTGCGTAATTTTTAAATGTGGACAATTTCAAATTTAAATTTTACCACCCGGGCGGGAAAAATATAACAAATATATCAACATGAACACAAAAATAAACGTTGCCTATTTATGGCATATGATCAAATTCCAAAGTTTGAATATTTTAATATTTTAAATGCATTTCAAATCTGAGCATTTAAAAAACGTAAAGAAGAAATCACATATGAATAACTTCTCACTATTAACAATTTTAAAATTTCAACAATTTACAAATGTAAACTTTTTAAAAAAATCGATACATTAAAATCTGAACAACTTTTGAATGTGGACAATTTCAAATTTAAATTTTTTACACCACGGTATTTACAAATGTGACAAATATATCAACATGAACACACAAAAAATTGCTCACTACTTATGGCATATGATCAAATTCCAAATTTGAATACTTCAAAATTTTGAATGCCTTTCAAAATTAGGCATTTCATAAACGTAAATATAATTCAAATATGAATAGCTTCCAAATTTTAACAATTTTTCAAATTCGATCAATTTATAAATGTAATTTTTTCCAGTTCCAACATATCTAAATCTGAACAACTTTAGAGTGCGGACATTTTCAAATTTGAATTTTTCACACCACGGTATTTCTTCTTCTAAACTATTTCCAAAATATGAACAATTTTTAACTGTAACTTTCTTTGCATTTCAATAATTTTCAAGTCTGCATGATTTTTAAATGTGCACATTTTCAAATTTGAATTTTACCACACGTGCACGACACACAAAGTTGAATATTTCAAAATTTTAAATGCCTCTCAAATCTAACCATTTTGTAAATGTAAAAAAAAACAAATCTGAATAACTTCCCAGTTTGAACAATTTTCAAAATCTGAGCAATTTTCAAACGTAAACTTTCTTTGCATTTCAACAATTTTCAACTCTTCACAATTTTTAAATGTCGGCATTTCGAAATTTGAATTTTTACCACACATGCGCGGCGTATGCCGCACTAAGTTACCTAGTACACTACTAAATGGGACTATCTATTTTGTTTCCATTATACCATTTTTTCATAGCATCGACACGTCACGTTGATGATGCAATTGCATCTCTATTTTTTTGCGAAATACAGTACAACGCAGACGCTCACATACACGTGCACACACTCACCCCTTTGAACGCAAGCACGCACACCCTACCCCTATGAGCACAACTAATACATGTCGGTTGGTATATACTCGTCCATCCCAAAATCGGCGGCATAGAAACTTAGTAAGAAAATCAACACATTTTAAGTTAGACCGCATATATCAAAGGGTAATATCAACAACTACGATATTAAATAAATAGATTATGAACATATATATTTATGGTGTATCTATTGATATTGAATCGGCATTGTAAATCTTCACATATTTATACATATAAGCAGTCAAACTTAAATTAGAAGAAAAAAATCAGAGCATATCTTTAATATCTGTACTACTAAATGGATATGGTGGTTCATCTCACCTCACCTCATCCCATATCACACCGAAAAGGAAGGCAAGAAAAAAAGATCATACATTTTGCCTTATATTAGAAGGAAAAAATCGAGAACATATCCATACATTAACTGGGAGCTGGTGGTTCATCCCACCTCATCCGGGAAAGTATCAGGTGCACCAAAGATATTGGTGCACCCATTGCATCCGTCTTCGGTTGACAAATTTAAAAGTTTTCAAAAAAATCCAAAAAAAAAGTTTGGGCATTCATAATACTCATAACTAACATGTCATAAAAATTCAAATCGAATTTATAACATAGACACGCGAAAAAAATAGACAAAACCGATAATGAATTGCGCCAAATGCATCTTGGGCTTTGAATTTGGCCCATTGTTACTATTGATGACAAATTTGTCATTTTCACTGTTGATGTTGTGTTCCAAATTAAGAGTTCAATTTTTGTTACATTGTCTATTAAGGTTGGGTCAATGTCCAAACATTTTTCGGATATTTTGAAAACTTTTAAAGTGGTCAATCCAAGCCAGGTGTACCAATTGGTTTCTCGGTTCGCACATGGACAAACACAAAAATGAAAATCGTCTACTAGTGTGGAAGAGATTTGTTTGTGCAAGGCAAGGCATGCTGATAAAAAATTATGCTAGAGGGATCTTGAAGACTGCCATTCGTCACATGGTTAAATGGACCTTTGGAACCGATCGAATGATTTCAAAATGTTGGGGAGTTCGGAGAAATAGAATCCAACAATCAAATCATAAGTCTCACACGTATGTATGAGTTTATTGGAGGAAACTTATTTTAAAACTCCCCCATATTTTAGATGATTGTTATGTCTCCATATATATGTGTTATGCACTAAATAAAAAAAGAACAAAAGAGTGTGTACTGAAAAAACTTGAAAAGGTTACCAAGATCAAAGTTAACTTTCTTTACATTACTTCATACATATAAACAAGATGAGGCATTGTTTACGTGTACATGAGGTAAAATTCATAAGGAAAACTTAGCTCTATACAACACTCCAACTTGTATCTGCAATTGCCCTCCACACGTATCGAACAATTTGAAACGGAATATGCATTGACCAAAGCATTCAGAGGAGGATAATTCTTGGCTCAAGGAGATACCTTTTTTTGCGAGTCAAGGAAAATTTTCATATTAACTTGGAACCACAGTCGTGCTGTAAACAGCTTACAATAAAATTTGGGGGTTCCCCCAACCACACAGGACACTCGCACTGAAAAACACAACTCATTTAGACAACTCTTTGATTCTTTGCAGAAGTCCCATGATTTCTGATCATTGCTCATCACGCATATGCCAAAATTTGAGAAGTTTTGGCTATCCGTCTCTAACACAATACTAGAGTAGCCTTAATTCAGAGCAAAATCAAGACCCTCGAAGCAGGCCATTGCTTATGCCACAAGCGGGCTTGTTCCAGCACCATACTAATCACAGCTCCTGCCGATGGCACGTTTGTTACAAGCTCTTGGTACATTGACGCACGACAAGTTGCCACTGCCTGCCGACGGCGGCGTTGGTACATTGGCGCACTCACGTCGAGCCGCCACCACTGCTGCTTCAGTGATTACGGCCACAAATACAAGAGAGAATCTCGATTGGTACAGGATAGAGAGAGACTGAGCGAGATTTGCCTAACTAAGGATGTGAAAGTGGGATCCCAAATTTTTGTACTAGACATGTACATATATTGTACAAGTGGGATAAGTGGATCCCACTTTCGCATCCCTATGTCTAACCCTAGATTGCCTGGTACAGGAGACACGAGAGAGAGAAAAACGAGACCAGTCAGGACTAGCCCTGCTGGCATGTTTAATACAAGAAACCCATCGGGGTGAGATATCAAATATTCGCTTCTGACATGACTCGAACTCTGGCCAGCAAGGATGCACCACTTTGACAACACCACTAGACCTCTGCCTAGGGAGACAAGAGAGAGATGTCTAGAGAAGATCTGAGATCCGTTAGCTACTCTCGATAAATATAGTAATTCGCCGAGGACCGTTTTGCAAATGTGCATGTGATCCATCTTCTTGCAGGATCTTGTCTCTCTATTCTCAATGCGATGGCCAATGTTCTGTGGGTGCAGCAGGTGCATAGATTCTGGATGTGTTCTCGAACCCCACCTCCCTCATCCCATATCTCACTGAAAACCCAACCAACACTCATGTGCCATCAGTCAACATCCGCTAATTCCCTGTCTTTTTTCGACGTGTTGTCTAAAAAGTAAAAAGTCATATGTAAGCTTCTGCTGGGAATTAATATAGGTTGTGAGATGCAGGAAAATAATTGTAACCGAGGAAAACATAAGAAAACTAGTCGGTAGTGATGTCCACCCAAAGTGTGAGGTTTGGCTCAGAGTGTGGGATTTGTCTATGTCGGTCCCTATGACTCCACGAAACGAAACGAAACAAAACAAAGGAAAGATAGATGATGACTAGGTAGGTGAGCACACTATTTTTGTTTCCACTATACTATTCCTTTTTATTTTTCTATCACACGTCACAGTTGATGCAATTATATCCGTTGGATAGGCAGCGTGACAACAAATGCATGTAGGTTTGTACATCAAACAAAAAACTCCTTACTTTTGAGATTATATCAAACAAAAAACTCCTACTTTTCGAAAAAGAAAAGGGCAAGTAATTCTTGCCTTGCACTACACTGCAAAAGGCAAGCAGCGTGGATGGAAAATGTGATTCCTTTGGTACCGATTTTGATTTGGGCTGGTCTGGGCCTCTTTTTAGATGGACTGTCTACAAGCAATAATATGATGACTCAAAGGATCAGCAGTTAAAAAAAAGGACACCTACAATGAACAGGACAGTGAGTCACTAATAAGTTCCATACCTAGCATTACATCACGAGATTTTCGATTGGCATTTCAACATATCCCACCAAGATCTTACTAATTGTACGACGATGAAGGTTACATCGACCAATTCTCCCTTGCCTACGAAAGCGATTCCCTCCCTACAGGAAGAAGGAAATCTCGGGCGGCTGGATGAACGAGAAAATGGCCTCGCCGAACACGTCGTGCAGCGATGACAGGAGATGCCCCGCGTCCTGGTCCTCCTTCCAGGCCTGCCTCAGCACCGCGGAGACTCTCTGCGCGTGCTGGCTGCCTCCCTGGTCTCTCCGGATCGCGCCTGCTGCTGCGGCTATCCCGTCCGTCATCTGTCCGGAGAGGATGCCTGCATCATGCTGCTGGGGTTGGGTAGCTGCGCGGAGAACCCGTCCATGCTTCCTGGCATGGTTCCGGCCATTGGAGCCGCTGCGCCCATGGAGTTCATCGATGCGTCAGATGCCATCTTCTTCAGGGGTGGCTGGGATGCGGAGAGGTCTGTACTGGACTTCCGTTTATCTGACATTTGCACAAGAATAGCAAGCCATTATTTTTAATTATTTCAACTTTTTTTGAGAATTATGCATCCAAGATCAAAACATACATCCATCGGAGGAATGGCAAAGTATACCGCATGAAGACAACTTTTACTGGATTTATTGCTGAGTGATAACATCTATGGTAGATATAATGAGAACTTACTTGGGTTGTTAGCTGCAACTCTTTTATTGCTCCTCAAAGGTGGCCGAGTTGACGCGGAGAGCAAACCAGGAAATAACTTGAGCCGCTCATACAAGCATTTGCCTGCAGCACACTGAAACAATGGGTCCAGCAGTAAGCAACAAAATAGCCATTGAAAGTTGCACCATAAGGTAGTATACAGTGACAAGTAACTAAAAGAACAGGTGTTAGTGCACAGGCAACAAACAGGAAGGTATTTTCTTTACTAACCCACTTTTTTTCGAAATGGAGGATAACCCCCAGCCTCTGCATCGAAACGATGCACACAGCTTTCTTTATTAACCCACGTGTACTAAGGCTAAATGTAACATAAAACCCTATCTCCATTCAAGCTCTACTCCTAATGAGATCCGGCAAGGGGGTCACATGTCAATTGGCTGGTGGGCCTACGCCTTCTCAACTTATCCATCTGCCTAGCACCCACAACATTCAGTACCATATCAAAACAAGCCACACCAATTGACATGTGGGTCGCATTTGTCACATTCTGTTGGATGGGGTAAGATAGGGGAGACCTGTGGTTTTTGTTAATGCTTTTGTCCAAGTAAATGCTGATCAATGAAAAAAGTAAATCAAACCATGTTTCTGAAATGTACTCTAGGGTGATTCAGAACTATGAAACTAACCAGCAGGGCACCGTAAACACGCCATGCTTCCTTTCTTTTCATTTCGTTTGACTGTTTCTCAAGTTGCAATTCAGGATCCAAAAGTTGCATGTACGTCTCGAGGTTGGGCAAAAGCAGAAGCCTAATCTGGTAATCAACGGAAATCGTCAGCAAATATTTCAGTATTCCTCTAAAGTTTAACCTAAGTGAAGATTGAACAGGACATACCGCACTGGGGCCCATTGCAGATATCCCTTGAACAGCACCATAATGTTGTGTCAAGGCTTTGTGAGGATCAAGAAATGCATGGATCAATGTCTTTGTTAGCCGGATTTGGAGATTGTGATACACATGGCCATACCTACACAAGACCGTTTCGAGTTAACTAAGAGCAACAGAAAATGCACGAATGTTAAACCAAGTAAAACTTTTGCCTACAGATGGCCTACAGAAATATATGACCAGTACAACAATAGATTTACTGAAGTACGCAATGACTACAACCGTAGTCCTCTATAGCAGAATGATGCAATGAGAAAGTGGTTCAACTTTTACCATTTAAGTAGGAAATTAACAAACAGCAAGTGGTCATGTCTCGTTGAAGATAACACAAACCTAAGATGGCCCCACGAACAAGAAATAAAAGATCTAACGGAAAGACTGTAGCAAATGGAGGTCGAACCTCTACTGACTTAATACCAAGTTGGCGCTCCTTAACTTGGTACAAAAAAAAACTATTTTGTGGGTGTACATCCGGATATTCTATGTTCACATATAAAGTTTCGCGGAAAAAAGACTTTTTTGTGGGCTGTGTAAGAAAGACAAATCCTGGTGCTCCAAAATGACTTTGCACGAAACATTTTTTTGACTTTTTTACACAGCCTACAAAAAATGTATTTTTTAACTTTTTTGTGCGAACATAGAATGTTCGGATGTATACCCGAAATTTTTGTTTGGAATTTTTTTACATTTGAAATGTATTTAAAATGCATTTTTCATAACAGGTGCATCTAGACCCACAAGCCAAAACACCGTGTCCACAAAGCGTACACAATTTTGTAGAAGGAACTACTTAGTTTGTATGAATGATCCTAAAGATCATAATCTGGGAGGCGTGACTATAGAGCTTACAAAGAGTACATACATTTCAAATACTCACATTTGAATCTGCTATAGAAATTGAATATTGTTATACTTCGAATTTTGAAAATCTCAGTATACACTCACCTCCGACATACTGAAGCAACCAAATTAGCAGAGAAGTCTCTAAGCTCCCAATGGTTGTCAGAAAGCCTATGCCCTAGCCTTTTCGCAACAATGCAAGTGATCATTGATGGCATCAACTGATGCAACTGGCAATGAAAACAAGGATTCCTTTTAGAAGTAATATGTTGAAAACAGATTATGGACTGCTTTAGCAAAACAACTGGCAGGCAAAGTATCAAAACTTGATGGTCAACCACTTACATATGGTTCAATGTGAACGTGTGGATTCCGAAGAAGGCTTTGGACAACACGCATGAGAGCAAATAGAACAGGAAGGTCAGACAAACTCCTGGTAACCTGAAATTTATACAGATGTGCAGTTTAAGGTAATGCCAGTTCAACCACACTGCTGTGAAAGTAAGATCACGACCTCATCTGCAATGAAGTACGAAAAGTAAGGAACCAGCGGATGAAGGCCTGAGTCTTTTGACAAGCTCACTAACGCTTCTCTAAAAATTGGGGTGTTTGATCTACTCATAGTAAGCTCCGCTATTTTATCAAAATACATCTGCAAAATCAAAAGGGAAAGAGGAATATAAATTTTCCGTAAAGATCTAAATGTATAGATAAGTATATATGTATCATAATCTCAATACCTGGAGTTCTCTAGATAATATATGCTTAACAGGAAGCTTGATGTCAACTGGTAGTCCATCATCCTTCACATGCTCAGTCCTTTTATTTTCCGTTGGTGCTGAAATTGCTGAGGCAAAATACTAGCTGTCAAAGAAAACGAAAATCTAGAACAGATACAAGTAAAAATAATGAATAATAACTGAATAATATATGACTATAAACAAATAATGGACCAACGGACTGTTCATACACGCCATAGGAGAAAAGCCCATTTCACACACCCAACTAGTGATGATATCTAACTCGCCCCCTGAACCCTAAAATCGAACCGCAACACATCCTCAACTGCCAAAACCGGACAAATTACCCCGTAGACCATTTCATTCAGGTTTTGCACCAGCATAGCGCCTACAGACACCTTGAGCTCCTACACACCCGATGCCAGAAGCAGCAAATTAAAGTATTCTTTAACCTGCTCAGCAGGAATCTCGAATACTGGAGCACCAGCTACTCGCCAAAACCGAACAAATTACCCTGTAGACAATTTCATTCAGGTTTTGCACCAGCATAGCGCCTACAGCCGATGCCACAAGCAGCGAAGTGTTCTTTAACCTGCTCAGCAAGGAATCTCGATACTGCAGCACCAGCCACTCGCCCTCCTTGCTGCTGCTGCTTTCGGGTGCCAAGCTCTGGTATCTCTAATCACCAGAACGATGCTTGCCATAGTCTCAGTCCGCACAAGTGGAGGATGAATGGAAAGGGAGAGAAGTTGAGCCGGAAGAAGAGATATACAGGTTGCCGTGTAGGCTCTTGTATTTTTTATGATTCTGGGTACATTATTTGTTGTTTTCATGACTTTGACTGAGGCTAGGATAACCATGATGGCACGTCATGTCAAAAAGGGCTGGATTGCCTTGGGAACAGGGCTCGTGTAAAATGAACTTCTCCACTTAATAGCTGATCCGTCTCTCATCCTCTCTCCAAAAAAAATTGAATATGACGAATATATTGTGTAGCAGATAAAAACATGAACATAAGTTGTGGAGATGTTACAGAAGTGAGACCTAAACTTATGAATAATATAGGAGCTAACCATCGATAGGAGGATTCTCTGGAATTGCAGGCTGGACGCCCTCAATAGCCAGCCAGTGAGCTACAACTGCTGTGTCGAGAGGAGCTTTCGGTAGAGGAGCTTCGATAATCTGCATAATACAGCAGACACATTTCCAATTGATTATCAAAATAAAGAGAGTCTAAACTTATCTGATTCATGCATCAATAATGTCCTTACCTCTTTGAAGTCTACCTCCCTGTCATCAATATAGAAGAGATCCTTATGGCCCACAGCTCTCTTAAACCGCAAGGGGTCACCAGAAGCAAATCCGTACACAGGCTGAGTGAAAATCCAAAGCAATAAAGCACATGGCGTCAGCTAGACTGTTTGAAAACTTCTAAACTTATTACTCATTACAGCGTGACTGGACTGTTAGAAAAATACTGAACAAGATTCCAGAAAGGAATCAAGAGAAAATGTACCAGGATGATTTAACTACCCAAGTCACATATTCAAGGCATACTATGTCTAGTTATCTACAAAACTCTGCATTCTTATCATTCTAAATTTGTATTGTTGGAAGGAAAGGCACCTCAACATTCCTGAGAGTGAGAGCACTGTCAACATCGTCGGCAGTCAGAACTGTCCTCTTTGCATGCCGCATACACTTGATGGCCTCCTGGAACAATGCACAAAACACTGAATTAATATGATATAATACTATGGAGCAATGGTAGATGTTGAACATGTGAGCTACGACTAGAGATGGGGCAGGAATATCGTATTTCTCAGGATCCCAAGAAAACTTCTCAAGTGATGAAATTAGCAGTTGTGGATAGGAGGCAAACTATACAATCCAATATAACTAAACAGCTAGTTCCCACTACCGCAATTTTCTCCAGCAGCCTCACTCAGCCACGTCATCGGATATATCCTCGCAGTTCACTTTTTCAGCAGCTTTCACTAAAGACTACTGGATTTGGTGCCACGGTGCAGCTAGCTTACCTCCAACCATTCTATCATGCAATTACCCAATCCCCGCTCGTCCTCCTGCCTTAAACTATTCTTCCAACCTCCTCTTTCCTATCTCCATCCCCATGCCAAACCTTATGTGTTTCTTCTTTAGGTTAGCCATTTGCTGCTTTACAACTACTTTTTAATTTGCTCAGCGAGTTACGTGCAGAGATGGTTTAAGCTGTAGATTGTCTTAGCACGATGCAATTCAAAGCATCTCCCACGGATACCGCGAAGCTAACCATGTACAGCTGTGTGTAAAGCAAAGTTCACGCTTTACGGAAGTACAGAACTGGCGGTGATACGTACGTATCAGGTTTCTTTTGAGATGGTTTCATGCCTGTGGAATAAATATGCCTCATCGGCTCTGGATCGAGATGGAATATTCAGACTGTGGTGTATTTTGGCTGCCCCTCGACACATTCATTGTAGCTGCTTTACTATGACCATGATCATTCATGCCGACCTTCCTAGATAGAGCTAATTCTATGGCCACTACTCTTCGAGTCTGAATTTCCATTCTATCGGAAGGAGTGCTCGATATTTAACTGGCAGTCGGTACGGGATCAAGATGTCAATTTCCTTCAGATTTGATTGACTGACTGACTACCGGTTTCAGTATTATCTTGTCTTGCAATTTCAGCTCCAACCACTACACATTCAAAAATTCCAAACGACTATGGGCAATACTAGGTGAAACCAATGCAAGGAACGTAGAGGTGATTCGAGAATAAGCACAGGAGAGGGCGGACCTGCATGATCTCCCGGAGGCGGTACTCGACGTCGGGGGCGAGGGCGGCGGAGACATCTGCGGGTAAGGTGGGGATGCCTACGCTCTGCGCGATCACCTCGATCGTCTCCTTGGGAACGATGCTCATCGCTCCCTCCTCCCTCCTCGCTCCCCCGGCTCCCGTAAACCCTAGCCTCGCTCGGATCCCGCGGCCCCGGGCAGAGGGGGGACTCGCCGGCGGGAGGCGGAGGTGGGGGCCGGAGGAAGGAGGCGGGGGCGCTGGTTCGCGGGGCTCGTCGGCGGGGGCCCTGGTCGGCGACGGCGACGGCGACGGCGACGGCGAGTGGCTAGGTCACGGGAGGGCGGGGACGAGCGGGTCGGGTCGGGGGAAGAGGGTTAAGCCCGGGCTGCTGACAGGGCATGGTGACGTGGAGACTTGGCACGGTGACATGGAAACAGCGATGACATGGAGCTGCTGAGTTGGCACCAAGTTCCACAACGAAAACCATCTCATTAAATTAGAAACAAAAAAATACTTGAGAAATGTATGGCATCGATAAAGTACACATCGACCGATGACACCAAAATACAAATCTAAACTCAAAACTAAACTGTATAAAGATATAAAAATTACAAATATGGACATGATGGCATCTTCGTCGTTTAATTCTCATGGAGGCCATAAGCTAGGCTCCACCACGTGTGCTATGGTGAACCGGAATGACCGGAATGACTAGTTTGGTCGTAGGGTCGAGCCCACTTGTCAGTTCTTTTCCTTCGAGAACTCACATGCTACTTGCTACATTAAGTGTGAATCGAACCCTAACCATTCAGTTGTCCCTACCCTCCCATCTTCCGCGATGATCGCCACCGCCCTCCTTTGGGTCCCCGGTCCTCCTCCTCCTCCGCCTCCTCTCTACCTAGCCCCAACCCACCATCGGCCCCGTCGAGCTCATATGCATCAAGAACTCCAACTAGAGCGTCGCCATGGGCCCAGACGACCTAGCCGTGCTCTACCTCGTGAGCCCCCGCACCTGGCCTTCCTCAGCGACTGCCCGTTACTCTCCCTCTTTGTCACTCACCTCGCCTAGGTTGTCTCGACGGGTCTGTTATTCCTACTTTAATTTTTTTCTCGATCTAGTTGATGCATTTAACTCGATACTATGAGAAGGAATCGTGTGCCATTTTGTATGTTGTTAACTTCACCGATGATTTCGCTTACTAGTTTTGATGATGGCCAAGGGCAAGGGTGGATCCACACCCCGGGCAACGGGGGACACGGCCTAGTGTGCAAAAATTTTTTAAGCTATATATTAGTGAGATTGATGATTTTGTCTGGCACTTAGGCTAATTACAACACTGAAATTCAAGATTGGCCGAGGGTGTATGTAACACGAGACCCCAAAAGCAAAAAATAATTTTACATTATTTTACTTTCTCCATCATCATGCTACCTTGTGGAAGGCCATAAAGAGGGTGTCTTTTCACTAGTAAAAATGTGAGGAGTACTCACAATCATCTCGTCCGCCAATAATCCCTTCCTACAACCAGCATGTGGAGGGGTATTACGGATAAGAGAAATACCATATAATAACCAAATTATTTGTATTTATATATTTATACAACCATGGAATTGGTCATGAATATGAATTTATGGTAACAATCTTTTTTGTAAATGAGCAGAATGTTTTGATTTAACACTCTAAAAAAATACTTGGCTCGTTTTTTCCTTTCAGTTGATGGTGTCTTGCATGTTGAAACATGATTTCGAAGTGCAATGGCAATCTGGAGGTTGTTTGGTAGAGTAACAGAAAAACATAAAATCTATAATGCATCTCATCGCACAATAACATCAGAGTTGGTTTATGAAAAGTAAAGAGCAACGCAAGGAACTCCTTCTTTCGCACGATTGAAGGTAGCAATATGCAAGTGAAAATGTGAGTTCATTTGGGTTGTCCCTCTGCAAATGACTTGGTGTTTGATGGAGTCTATCCTAGCTCTCAAACACACACAAAAAACACGCTCGACAAGATTAATATTCAGACGTTTTCCGGTAGAATAATAACTGAACAAAGGAACGGTACAGTGCATCTCCATGTTGCAGGTGTGAAGCTGAATGGAAAAAAACACCCGCTCTCAGTGGCGGAGCTGGTATACAAGAGTTGGGTTCAAATGAACCCAACGAAAATCAACAATCCCTCACTGATTTACTCTTTAACTTGGATCATTAGTGAACGATCACAACATAATTACTAGAGCTAACCCCAATGGTATTTTCCTCCAGCTTCGCCCCTGCCCGCTCTAAAAATAGTAGGTCGTGAAGTGAAGTTTAGTTGAGTCGGTTTGGCTTAGAGTGTAGAATTGGTTTGTCCAAATCAATCTTCATCTCCATGCCTATTGAGAGATCGAGATAGGCAATCAGAGGGGGGGTGAATGATTGCGCGGAAGCAAATTAAAACTTTTCTCGAAAGTTCAAACCCTGAAACCCTAGTCTGTTCGTGATAGTAAAACAGTCGTATCTCAAGATATACTGAACCAAAAGTTGCGTATGAATACTCTAATGAAAGGTATGGAAATTATCTATCCAACGCAAAAAGAATCAGCTCAATCGGAGTTACGAGTCAAAAGATATGATCAGAACAGTAACAGCTAACAGAAGACTGCGAAAATCAATCTAGATCCAATTTCGAGAATTAGCAAGAAAGATAGATTAATCGCACCACAAACTTCTCTTGATCTTGTGAAAAACCTGCAGCAAAGTATTAGACAGATCTAACCCAAAGATTTCACCAAGATTAGAGAAGCCCAGAGATGACACCGCCAAAGATCACTTTATTGCAACGATGTCGATCAATTACAGAAGATGTGTGCCAGCATCCAAGAACTCACGAAATAATTCTAGATCTAAATCTGAGTTCCTCTCCTGAGACGCACTCAAAACCCTAGGCTATGCCCCTCTATTTAAAGAGCTAGGCAAAACCCTAAAAAGAGTCCAACATCCAACACGAACCAAAGTCGGTTCGGAAAATAAACTTTCCGCCGCACCGTGAACCACGCCTGGTCGCTAGACCACAGAGCGTGTCTGTCCTGGAGCGAATCAATCAGCTGTCCCCTCGCGCGCTCTTCCGCACCTGCGCCAACGCACACACATGCATGCATGCTCCGATCGCTGGCATGCGTGGATCGCTGCTGCCATGCATGCACACACACACTTGCACCTACATGATCGATCCAAACATCCAGCTAGCACTTGCAACTAGCAGCCCGGTGACAGCCGGCCACCGTTTTTCTTCTGCATTCTCGCGATGCCTCGTTCTCGTGACGTCTTCCGAATCTTGAACCTCGACCAACATGTCGAGAATCATCTTCCGTACCGTACATCTCCGGTACAAGCCATGTACGACAAACCGGTGCCCTCCCGGATCATCGTATCTTTCATTTTCATTGTTCCTTCGCACGAACGCCTCGCATGACCTTGATCCCTCGACCTCAGCTTCTCCCAAGCCTCGTCCCTCGATCCCGTCATCGACCACGTTCCTTCAGCTCCGGCAACACCTGAAATTGATCACAACAAATAACCAGTACGAGCACAAGTCCACGACTTGACTCAGGATAAGTTCTACACAACTCACACCACACAAGTATTCATATCACCCAAAGTATCCATATCAATATTCTACTTAGCACTTGCCAATGTTGCACATCACACATGATTTCACACCTATGTTCACTACCTTCTAAACTCTTAAAAATAGAGGAATAATGCCCTTTCCTAAAACCGTGAGTTGTTACATATGAATTGTACTCATAAGAAGGCGTTACTACAAGCCAACAATTACTTACTGCCTTCTAAACTTTTAAATGACAGGAGTAACGTCCTTCCTAAAAAGTGTGAGCCTGACGTGTACCGATGAGAAGGTTGTACTGTAATCCAACAATTATTCACTACATTCTAAAATCTTAAAAGACAAGAGTAATATCCTTCCTAAAAACCACGAGTAGCAACCTACGTGATGTGTATTGATACTTTGCTTCTATCTTTCGTGTACAAACCACCATTTACCTTATCATGATTTGCTATGGATGCTCTTTTATCAACGTAGTGAGTGATGATGAAAAAAAAACGAGCAGCAACCCATCTGACGTGTGATGATAAGAAAATCATGAAAAAAAAACTAATCAGTAACTTTTCGCTAAGAAGAGCGACTAGTAACCTGCATGGCGTGTGATGATAAGAAAACTAGGGTGGAAACAACCCAAGTATTAACCATTCCTAAAAAGAGTTAATGATCTATGACATGAGTGAGGCGTGGTGAGAAAAAACTAGAATGAGAACATACTGATTAATGCTTTTTCAAAGGAAGGTCGTTTGTTCTTATCATATCATCACACATCATAAAGGTGGTAGCTTAGTTCTCGTTTTTAGGGAAAAGTTATGACTCGATTTGTTCACACCTACTTTTTGTATTATCACACATAAGTTATGTAGGTCACTACCTCGCTCTATTTACAGAAACATTACTGCTCGATTTGTTTGCATCCTGATTTCCTTGTTGTTAGTGCCACATATGTTATTACTTGGTTTGTTTTCATTATAGTTACTCTTATCATCAGACGTCATGTTGTTGCAATCGTATCCATAGCATAGAAAAGTGTGACAACTTATGTAGTGGTTGGTACACGAAAGATAGAAGCAGAATAAGAATTGAAGAAACCTTTTTACCAGTACGACACATACATTACTACACACATTTTTAGAACGGACGATACTCTTCTCTTTTAAAAGTTTAGAAGGTAGTGTATAATTGTTGGCTCATACCACCTCTTGACGTGACCGATGAGAAGGTTGTCCAATAATCCAACAATTATTCACTACATTCTAATAAACTCTTAAAAGATAAGAGTAGCAACCTACGTGATGTGTATTGATACTTTGCTTCTAGCTTTCGTGTACTAACCACAATTTACCTTATCATGCTTTTCTATGGTTGCCATAGTATCAACGTAGTGAGTGATGATAAGAAAAAAGAACCGAGCAGTGACCCATGTGACGTGTGATGATAAGAAAAACATGACAGAAAAATTTGAGCAGTAAATTTTCGCTAAGAAGAGCAAGTAGTAACCTACATGGCATGTGATGATAAGAAAATTAGGATGAAAACAAACCAAGTATTAACCTTTTCTGAAAAGAGTTAATTATGTACGACGTGAGTGAGGCGTCATGAGAAGAAAAATAGAATGAGAACATACTGATTAATGCTTTTTAAAAGGAAGGCCATTTGTTCTTATCCTATCATCACACGTCATAAAGGTGGTAGTTTAGTTCACGATTTTTAGGCCAAAGTTACGACTTGATTTGTTCACACCTACTTTTCGTATTATCACACGTTATGTAGGTCACTACCTCACTCTGTTACGAATACATTACTGCTCGATTTGTTTGCATCCCGAATTTCTTGGTGTTACATGCCACATATGTTATTACTTGGTTTGTTTTCATTCTAGTTACTCTTATCATCACACGTCATGTTGTTGCAATCGCATCAATATCATAGCAAAGTGTGACAACTTATGTGGTGGTTGGTACGCGAAAGTTAGAAGCAAAATAAGAACTGAATAACCTTTTTAACGGTACACGACACAAGTTACTATGCACGTTTTCTTAGAAAGGACGATACTCTTCTCTTTTAAAAGTTTAGAAGGTAGTGTATAATTGTTGGCTTGTACCACCTCCTGACGTGACCGATGAGAAGGTTGTACAGTAATCCAATAATTATTCACTATATTCTAAACTCTTAAAAGACAAAAGTAATATCCTTCCTAAAAACCGTGAGTAGCAACCTACGTGATGTGTATTGATACTTTGCTTCTAAATTTAGTGTACTAACCACCATTTACCTTATCATGCTTTGCTATGGATGCTATTGTATCAACATAGTGAGTGATGATAAGAAAAAAAAGAACCGAGCACTGACCCATGTGACGTGTGATGATAAGAAAAACATGAGAAAAAATTGATTAGTAACTTTTCGCTAAGAAGAGCGAGTAGTAACCTACATGGCGTGATGATAAGAAAATTAGGATGGAAACAAACCAAGTATTAACCTTTCATAAAAATAGTTTATTATGTACGACACGAGTGAGGCGCGGTGAGAAGAAAAATAGAATGAGAACATACTGATTAATGATTTTTGAAAGGAAGGCCATTTCTCATTTGTTCTTATCCTATCATCATACATCATAAAGGTGGTAGTTTAGTTCTCGTTTTTTGGGAAACGTTATGACTCATGTGACGTGTGATGATAAGAAAAACATGACAAAAAAACCGAGTAGTGACCCATGTGACGTGTGATGATAAGAAAAACATGACAAAAAAACTGAGCAATAACTTTTCCCTAGGAAGAGTGAGTAATAACCTACATGGCGTGTGATGATAAGAAAACTAGGATGGAAACAAACCAAGTAACTTTCATGTAAACAACCACCACATAACTTGTCACACTTTTCTATGATACGGATGCGATTGCAACAACATGACGTGTGATGATAAGAGTATAGAAAGAAAACAAACCAAATAATAACATATGCGGCATGTGTAACGACAAGAAAATAAAGTTGCAAACAAATCGAGCAGTAATGTTCCGTTAAATAGATTGAGTAGTGACATAAATAACATGTGATGAGTCATACTTTTCCCTAAAAGCGAGAACTAAGCTACCACCTTTATGACGTGTGATGATAGGATAGGAACAAATGACAACTCGCCTTCAGAAGAAATCTACTTAACAATACACGACACATAGATTACTACTCGCGTTTATTTAGAAAGGACAATACTCTTCTCTTTTAAAAGTTTAGAAGGTAGTGTACAATTGTTGGCTTGTACCACCTCCTCATCGGTACACGTCATGCTTACGCTTTTTAGGAAGGAAATTACTTCTCCTTTTAAAAATTTAGAAGGCGGTGAATAATTGTTGGCTCGTAGTATGATGAAGTGAAAGCACATGTTCGTTGGGAGACCCCAAGAGGAAGGTATGAAGCAGTGCAGCAGCAAGTTTTCCCTCAGTATGATAACAAGGTTGTCAGATCCAGTAGGAGTAAAAGGCACCTCTGAAGGTTGTTGGTGGCGCCGTTTACTCTATCACCAACGTGGAACCTGCACACAACACAATCAAACTATTTTGCCCCAACAAAACAGTGAGGTTGTCAATCTCACTGGCTTGCTGTAAACAAAGATTAAACGTATGGTGTGGAAAATAGTGTTTAATTGCAGAGAATGAAAAGGAACAATGATTGCAGTTGGTTGTGTTATCAGTGTAAAGGAATGGACCGGGGTCCACAGTTCACTAGTGGTGTCTCTCCATAAAAGATAACTAACATGCTGGGTAAACAAATTATAGCTGGGCAATTGATGAATAGAGAGCGCATGACAATGCATATATATGACAAGATGACTACTATGATATTCAATTGGGCATTACAACAAGATACATAGACCGTTATCCAACAGCATCTATGACTAATAATCCACCTTCAGGTTGGCATCTGTGTTCCTCGTTGGTATTAAGTTGCAAGCAACAGATTATTGCATTAAGTAATGTGCATAATGTAAACAATACAATTATCCTTAGTGTCGTGGGGTCACTCTTCGACTACCCCACGGTGGGGATACCTGGGTCACGCCAAGCCCATCAGCCTTATGACGAGGGCCCAAGGAAGGCCCAAGGAGGACGACGTGCGGCCCAAGATAGTCGACGCTAGGTCATGTGACCCCAGCCATGCTTGTAAGCGCCATCGGCACCGTTCACCTGAGACCTAGCCTACCATATAAAGGCTAGGAGGGTCCTTCGTCTAGGGTACGCTCATAGCCGCCACCACAAACCCTAGCGAGATTGCCATCTCGCCATTGTAGCCACAACTCGCCATTCAATACCAGACAAGCAGGAAGTAGGGTGTTATCCTCCGGGAGCCTGAACCTGGGTAAACGCCTTGCTTGTCAGCCGTCGTGATCACCAGCGCTCATCTCTCTCCCCTTCAATCAACCCGGGGTACACAACCCAGGGATTTGCCGAGTCCACTCCTCGTCAATTGGCGCCGTCTGTGGGAAAGAACGAGCGCTGGAACCATGGTCGCACCGGCTCCATCGACTTTGAAGACCGACGTCTGCATCACCAAGGAGCCAATCTGCTTCGGCTCCTTCGAGTACACCTTCCACCCGCCGGCCCACCGCTCGGTGTACGCCGATCTGCACGTAGGTATGTGCCTCACCTTCGGTACCATGCACTACTTCGTAGACAGCTGTGGAGTACTCAGATCCACGGTGATCGCACCGCGCCGGTGGTGGCACCCGCATCTGCCGCGACTGCCCCAACCACGCCCCCACCTGCTGCGGAGATCGCATCTGCTGCGACTGCGGCGACAGCATCTTCGACTGCTGAGAAGATCGCGTCCGCCTCGACTACTCCGACCGCCTCCGCTGCGGCAGAGATCGCGCCCAACACGGCCGCGCCATCAGCGTCTCCGGCTGTCACGGAGATCGCATCGGCTACGACTACATCGACCACCTCGTCGACCACCGCGCGGATCGAGTCTACTTCGACTACCTCGATCGCGTCGCTGGCAAGGCCAAGATCTACGTCAACTTCGACTACGTCGACCACACCTTCGCGCGCGACGGAGGTCGCGCGTTCTATACCGCCACTCGCGTCTCCATCGACTTACAAGATCGTCAACAAGCCAATCGCGCCCCGCGTCGACAGCGACATCACTCCTCACGTCCGCGGCGAAGATCGCGAAACTCCAGGGAAGGAGCCTCGGCGGCGACTGTGGTGTCCACCACGTCGCACCCATTTTCAGCTCCGAGCACGGCTCGGACGAAGGAAGCAGCAGTGGCAGCACCCGTCCCACTGCCCAGATCTACCCCGCGCAAGTCTTCATGATCGGCCAGAGGCCGCAGGGCAACGACGACGAACCCGCATACCCACTGGAGGTGGTCATGCCGGACCAGGTGACGCGACTCACCATCACCCGCGACATGGCAATCAAAGCCCTGAAGCACGTCGAGGACGGCACGTACCCCCCACCGGATGCACCCCGGGAGGACCTTATGGCGGTCCAGTACCTGCTACGGAAGGAAGGCGAACGACTCCGCGCAGAGAAGGCCGAGCTCCTCCGACGCAAGGAGGAGGCTGACGCGTCGAGCGCCAGGAGGGCCGCTTACTCGTTCACTGCCTCAACAGAGGTCTCACAAGGAGCAAGGCGCCACAGAGCCCGCGTGCCCCTGATGACGGAGGCCGACCGCGCTAGAGTCACCCGCAACCTCGAGTCATCATACATAGAAGACGCAGACGGGATACCCGTCCCCAAGACACCCGGAGCCGCACTCATGGCAGTCGAAACATACCTGCGGCTGACACAGCCGCCTGAGGGCGACTCGCGCGCTCTCCTCCACAAGCAGCAGATCATGTCTATCAAGGCACTCGAAGACGCACTGATAAACAAGGCGCCGACAGAAAAAGCGCGAGAAGATCGAGATCGCCGCGACCACGAGCCCGCAGCACTCGCAGCCCCGGCGGCAAGACAACTGCGACAACCGCAGCCAGGTGAAGACCTCCGCAACGTCATCACACAAAGGACGGTAGACCGCAGCCGCACCCAGCGGCCGGTCAGCACGTCCAACTTCGACTACGACCGCAACGACGGCGACTACGAGCCGTGCGGCGCCGCATGCTTCAGCTTCAACATACGCGACACAAGAATGCCCAAGGGCTTCAAGCTCACGGCAGAAGCAGTCAAGTACGACGGGAAGCAGGACCCGAGACTCTGGCTAGAAGACTACCTCATAGCCTGCAGCTGCCAGGGCGGTACTTCGACTACGGCCATGCAGTACATCCAGCTGATGCTCACGGGCTCTGCACGCGGGTGGCTCAACACTCAACCCAAGAACGCCTTCAGGACGTGGGACGAGTTCGCGGAGGCCTTCGTTAAATCCTTCCTGGGGACGTACTCGAGACCGACGACGTTCGTCGAGCTACAAGCATGCAAGCAAGGACGAGACGAGCCGCTCCGGTCATACATCCAGCGTTGGACCTTGCTCCGCAACACCATGGAGACCGCCTCGGAGGACCGAGTGATGGATGCCTTCATGCACGGCGTCTCCCGCCGCGACCTCCGCGAGGAGTTTGGTAGGCTCCGGCCGAAAAACATGATCGAGGTCATGAAGATAGCAAACCAGTGGGCAGACGGAGAGGACTCGGTCCGCAATAGTTCACACTACTCCCCGAAGGACGAAGCCGGACCAAGCAACTGGCGAGAAGGACGCCACAAGAAGAAGCCGCGTTACAACGGCAACGACTCAATCGAGCTAGTAGCGGCGGGATTCCAAACCCCCCGTGAGGATGAAGCGCGCGACAGCAGTCGCCAATACAGCCATGCACAGTACAGTCGAAGCGGCGGTGACCAGAGTCGCCAATACAGCCAGGGGCAGTACAACCGAAGCGGCGGCAGCAGCTACCGCAGCGACGGAGGCCATAAACGCGAGTGGCAGAAACGCACACTAAGCCCAGCGGAAGAGCTGGAACAACCCTGCAGGCACCACATGTTCAGGAACCCGGAAACGGGCAAGTGGGGATCCAACCACCTGTTGAAGGACTGTCGAAAGGCACGCAAAATATACGAAGCCATGCAGAAGATAGTCACTCCAGCAGCGCAGCCGCGCAGCTGGCCATCCAGGCAGCACCCGCACCCGCAGTCGCTAATCCAGCACAGGCGGCGGGAGCCTTTCTGCAGCAGCAGCAGCAGCCGCAGCAAGATGCCCCACCGGTGATCCAGGACGCATATCCAGCGGCACGCGGACAACTCAACATGATACAGAAGGGGCGCCCCTCAAACAGGACCCAGAAGATCATCACTCGCCAAGTTTTCCAGGCCATCACCTGTCCACCTGCAGTACCCGACTACCTGAGAGGGTCAGAGACACCAATCACTTCTCCAGAGCAGATCACCCGCCTGCAGTACCACGACCCGGGCACGCCGCTCTGGTAGTCGAAGCTCTGATCGGAGATTACACCCTGAAAAAGGTGTTCATGGACGGAGGCAGTGGCATTAACATCATCTTTGCCGACACCCTCAGAAGGATAAACAGGCCAACGACGGACTTGGCGGCATCAGAGACCACCTTCCATGGCATAGTACCAGGGCAAGCAGTCACGCCCATGGGAACGATCACACTCGACGTCATCTTCGGCACACCCGAAAACTTCAAGAGGGAGTCGATCGACTTCGAGGTAGTCGACTGGAAGTCGCAGTACCACGCGATACTCGGGCGCCCAACCTTTGCCAGATTCATGGCGGTACCTCACTACGCCTACCTCATGCTCAAGATGCCTGGGCCCAAGGGCGTCATCACGGTGCACGGCGACTTCGACCGCTCCAACAGCTGCGACCGCGAGTTCAGCAAGATCTCCGAGTTCTTCGGAATGGAAGAGCACTTCGAGGCGATGGCAGTCGACAACGACAAAACCATCTTCCCGCCACGCAAGAAGCAAGCCAAGGACGCCGCCTTCAACACGACTGACGACACGACAACTCATCAGGTCCACCCGACGGACGCAAACAAGACAGTCAAAGTGTCGTCGAGCTTGCCTATCGCATAGGAAAGCGCGCTCGTCGAGTTTCTACGTGAGAACTGGGAGATCTTCGCCTGGCAACCTTCTGACATGCCAGGCATACCCAGGAACCTCGCCGAGCACTCTTTACGCGTCCACAAGGACGCCAAACCCGTCAAGCAGACCATGCGACGCTTCTCAGGACCCAAACGAGACGAAATAAGCAAGGAGATCGATCGACTGCTCCACGCTAAATTCATCCGAGAGATCAAGGACTCGGACTGGGTAGCGAACCCAGTCCTGGTGGAGAAGAAGAAGACGAAGAAACTCCGCATGTGCGTCGACTTCACCGCCCTCAACAAATGCTGCCCCAAGGACCATTTCCCGCTCCCGCGGATAGATCAGATCATCGACTCGACTGCAGGCTGCGCACGCCTATCCTTCCTGGACGCCTACTCAGGGTACCAGCAGATCAGGATGAACGTCGACGATGAAGAGAAGACTGCATTCATCACACCCCATGGCGTCTTCTGCTACCAGACGATGCCCTTCGGGTTGAAGAACGCTGGAGCCACGTACCAGCGCACAATGCAAGCCTGCCTAAAGGGGCTAATCGGAGAGATCGTCCAAGTATACGTCGACGACATAGTCGTCACCACTCGAACGGAGGACACTCTCATCGCCGACCTCCGCAAGGTCTTCGCCGCCCTCAACGAGTATCAGATCAAGCTGAACCCGGACAAGTGTGTCTTCGGCGTGCCAGCCGGAGAACTGCTCGGGTACCTCGTCTCTGCAAGAGGAATCGAAGCCAACCCGAGAAGGTGCAAAACATACTCGCAATGCCAGCACCGACCAAGCTTCATGAGGTGCAACGCCTAGCCGGCCGAGTCGCAGCTCTCAGCCGGTTCATAAGTAAGTTGGGAGAAAAGGCCCTGCCTTTCTACCAACTGATGAAAAAGACAGACAAGTTCGAGTGGACAGAAGAAGCGCAAGTCGCGTTCGACCAACTCAAGAAAACACTCACGACTTCCCCAGTACTGGTGGCGCCACTGGAGAACGAGCCGCTATACCTCTACGTGTCAGCCACGAACAGGGTGGTCAGCACGGTACTCGTAGTCGAACGAGAAGAAGAAGGACACAGTTACCCTGTTCAGCGACCCGTCTACTACCTCAGTGAGGTGCTAACCTTGTCCAAGCAGCGGTACCCGCACTACCAGAAGCTAGCATACGGAGTCTTCATGACATCAAGGAAGGTCGTCCACTACTTCTCCGAGCACTCCATCACGGTAGTAAGCTCCTCCGGGCTCTCCGACATCCTCACCAACCAAGCCGCGACGGGCGAGTCGCCAAGTGGGTTGTTGAGCTAGGGCCCTGGGGGCTGAAGTACGCGCACCCGAAGTCAATCAAGGCCCAGGTGCTTCCAGAGTTCACCACCGAGTGGATAGAGGCCCAGCTACCAGACGTACCCGACCTGTCCAACGCATGGACAATGTACTTCGACGGCTCCAAGAAGTTCAGATCAGCAGGGGCGGGAGTCGTCCTCATCTCACCCAAAGGCGACAAGCTGAGGTACGTGCTGCAGATGAACTTCCCAACGCCCTCCAACAACGAGGCAGAGTACGAGGCCCTGATCCACGGCATGCGGATGGCCAAGAACTGCGGCGCCACTCACCTCATGATCTACGGAGACTCCTACCTCGTCGTGCAACAAACCATGAAGCAATGTGACGCCATCGCCGACAACATGATCGCCTACAGGGACCTGTACAACCAGCTGGAAGGCACCTTCGACGGCTGCGAGCTGCGGCACGTCGGCCGCGAGAGCAACGAGGAAGCCGACACCCTCGCCAACCTGGGCTCAAACAAAGCGCCGGTGCCACCCGGAGTCTTCCTCGAGTGCATCACGCAACGCTCCGTCAAGCTCCGGCCCGCGCCAGGATCCTCTACATCGACAACGAGCACCACCGACCCGCCCAGCACGGAAAGGAGCCTATGGAGGTGATGCTGATCGAGCCCACATGGACGAGCCCATACCTGGCTTACATACTGCAGCAGAGGGTGCCAACAAACCCAGTCGAAGCCAAGCGCGTCATCCGCCGCTCCAAGGGCTTCACCGTCATCAAAGGGGAGCTCTACAAGCGAAGCATCTCGGGAGTCCTCCAAAGGTGCATCGACCCAGTCGACGGTCAAGCCATCTTACTCGAGATCCACGCTGGCATCTGCGGGCACCACGCCAGCAGTCGAGCCTTAGTGGCCAAAGCCTTACGAGCCGGGTTCTACTGGCCCACCGCAATGCAAGACGCAGAAGAACTCGTGAGGAAATGTCTCGGCTGCCAGGAGTTCGCCAACAAGCCGCACGCACCGCATCAGCACTAAAGACCATCCACTCGCCTGGCCCTTCGCTCAATGGGGGCTCGACATGGTGGGTCCACTCAAGAAGTCCTCGCCGGGAGGACACACGCATCTCTTGGTGGCAGTCGACAAGTTCACGAAGTGGATCGAAGCTGCCTATTACAAGTTCGACTGCCTCCTCGGCAGTTAACTTCATCAGGTCGATCATCTTCAGGTTTGGAGTGCCGCACAGCATCATCACCGACAACGGCACGAACTTCACAGCCGAAGAGTTCAAGGACTTCTGCTCCGAGCAAGGCATCAAGCTCAACTACGCATCTGTCTCGCACCCGCAGTCCAACGGCAAGTCGAAAAGTCCAATGGCTTAGTCTGCAAGGGCATCAAGAAGCGCCTGCGAGTACCATTGAGCGCGCGCAGGCGCCTGGGTTGAGAGCTGCCATCTGTGCTGTGGAGCTGCGCACTACGCCAAACAGATCCACTCAGTACACGCCATTCTTCATGGTCTACGGCGCAGAAGCAGTCATGCCATGCGACATCAAGTTCGATGCACCCCGAGTGGTGGCCTACGACGAGTCCGACGCAGAAGAAGCACTCGAGGACGACATGGATACCCTGGACGAAGCACGCGACATCGCCCTTACCCGCACAGCCGTGTATCAGCAAGACTTACGCAACTACCACGGGCGGCGACTGCGGCCCAGAGCGTTCGTCCCTGGCGACCTTGTCCTCCGCCTCAAACAGAAGAAGGTGCACAAACTCGCCTCCCCGTGGGAGGGTCCATACATCGTGACAGAGGCAATCGGCGGCGGAGCTTACCGCCTGAAGGACTCGAAGACGGGGACAGTCTGCACAACCCGTGGAACGTTGCGCAACTGCGCCGCTTCTACGCCTAATCGACTCCCCCTTGTAACAAAGTGTACTATGTCAAGAGCGGCAGGTTCCAGACGCACTCTTTCCCTTACCAGGGTACCTGAGGGGACTGGAAGGGTTTTAATGAGGCGGCCTGCTCGCAAAAATCAATGAAGTGATTTGTGGAACAAGCTCTCCCCTTTACTTTTTTAGTCAAAAAGCAACATAAACCTAGGCCGTCACCCGACGCACTCGGGGGCTGCGCCATACAGGTTCAAGTCGAAAACCTAGGCCGCCACCCGAAGCACTCGGGGGCTGCGCCCACAGGTCTAAGTCAAACCTAGGCCGCACCCGACGCACTCGGGGGCTGCGCCATACAGGTCAACTCAAAATCCTAGGCCGCCACCCGAAGCACTCGGGGGCTGCGCCGCACAGGTCTAAGTCAAACCTAGGCCGCACCCGACGCACTCGGGGGCTGCGCCATACAGGTCTAACTCGAAAATCCTTGGCCGCACCCGAAGCACTCGGGGGCTGCGCCGCACAGGTCTAAGTCAAACCTAGGCCGCACCCGACGCACTCGGGGGCTGCGCCATACAGGTCCAACTCGCAAACCTAGGCCGCCACCCGACGCACTCGGGGGCTGCGCCATACAGGTCTAACTCGAAAACCTTGGCCGTCACCCGAAGCACTCGGGGGCTGCGCCGCACAGGTCTAAGTCAAACCTAGGCCGCACCCGACGCACTCGGGGGCTGCGCCATACAGGTCTAACTCGCAAAATCCTTGGCCGTCACCCGAAGCACTCGGGGGCTGCGCCGCACAGGTCTAAGTCAAACCTAGGCCGCACCCGACGCACTCGGGGGCTGCGCCATACAGGTCCAACTCGAAAACCTAGGTCGCCACCCGACGCACTCGGGGGCTGCGCCATACAGGTCTAACTCGAAAAATCCTGGCCGCCACCCGAAGCACTCGGGGGCTGCGCCGTACAGGCCAAGTCAAAATCCTAGGCCGCACCCGACGCACTCGGGGGCTGCGCCGCACAGGTCTGACTCGACACACTTCGGCCGCACTCGAAGCACTCGGGGGCTGCGCCGCACATCTAATTCAAAATCCTAGGCCGCACTCGATCCGCTCGGGGGCTGCGCCATACAGGTTTACAGAAGTCTACAAGATACAATTTACTCACTCGGGGGCTACCCCCACCTCGGCATACATACACTCATATTTTCCACTTGGAAAAATTTGCTTTTACAAACTAACGCTATACAACAGCAGTCTACTACTCTTATTCTACAGGCTCGCCCTTTGGCGCATCGAGTGGCCCTACAAGGTGCTCACTAAAGCTCTGGACCTGCTGAATCATCTGACGCGCAGCCGCAAGAGTATCGGCATAGTCACCCTCTCCAGGCAAGCCGTCAAGCACCTTGTACAGCGGAAGATTAGGCCGGTGCATTCGAACGTACGCCAGCGCCACGTTTGCCCCGGCAACAAGTTGAGTGTGCACGACTTCCTTCAACGCACTGCCTTCACGGAACCTCTCCAGCAGCGCAGCCAGTCCATTAGGCTGCTCGTTGTGCGGGAAGTAGACCCTGTTGATCTGCCAGAGGGTTTTCTGCAACCTTCCAAGAGCACAGCAGCCCGCCAGGTGCGATCCAACATTCGAGCCAATACGCTGCCTCTGGATTTATTTGACCAAAAATGACGCGCTTCGGGTGAGTCACCGGCGGCTTCTTTCTCCACCCGCTCGTCTACTCGACTTTGCTCGGCCTTCCAGTCAGAATTCACATCTGCATCAAGACCCGAAGCTAAGAACAGTAAAAGGATAAAGAAGTCGAAGCACGGTGCTAGAAAACCAACCTTGCAGCTGCCGACTGATCAAGTCTATCTCGCCTAGCAGAAACTCCTCTCGCTGGGAGAACGGCGCAACGGGCCGCGACCTCAAGCGCTCCAATTCCAACTCCGCGCTCTTCAACTTCGACTCGAGCTCAACAACCTTGTTCCTCATGAAGGTGATCACTCGTTGATCATTCACGCTTCGCGCAGGAGCTGGAGGAGCTCGACGACGACGAGCGGGTGCAGCCGAAGAGGTGTCCTCCTCGTCGCCCGCACCAGTCGTTCCAGCGACCCCAGGAGCTTCGCCCATCTCAGACTGCCAAGTTCGACAGCGTCAAGCAAAGAAAAGAACACATTCACTCAAGTTCAGATATGAAAGAAGACTCGAAGACACAAATTCACATTTCAACTTCAGCATGTTCGCGGCCAGAAGACCCGCAAACTAAATAGTTCATTACTGACAAGAACCAAAAGCAGAAGAATCCTAAAAGAACGGAGTCTACATCACAGACTCCGACTGGGAACGGCTCTTCCTAGCAGCCAACTCTGCAGCTTTGGCAATCCTCTTCTCGAAGGTGGCAACCAACTTCGCAGCCAGCTGACTCGCCTGCGCCTTCACACCGCTAAGGGACGCGGTCCTGCCATCAGGCTTCCGAGGGAAGTCGCTGACAACCTTCTCAAAATCACCTACGACTTGGTGACCAAGAAGTAGCTGGAAAGTGAGCTCGGAGCCGCGTACCGTCTGCGCACGCGTGTAGTCCGCCAAGGTGGTCGCATTGCCTTCGAACGGAGCCGCAAGTGCGTCAACAGCAACTGGCGGTGGCTTGCTGGGGAAGATGCTCTGGTGCACAGTCGCCAAGGCGCCTGTCGACTTCTGCAGCGCCGCCGAAGCATACGCGCAGACGCGGTCCATGAAGCCAACAGCCTTCGCCAAGTCGACATTCTCGCTGGAGGACCCTTCTGGAGGAGCACCCCCGCAAGTCTCTGATCAACAGAAATCCACGCCCATAAGACATCCGAAGTCGACAAAAGACAAAGTAGGCACTGAGCTGAAATACTTACTTCCAACAACATCTGCGAGTGCGAGCAAGCGGTCGACCTGGGTCTTCTCCAGATCATCCCGAGCTTGTTCATGCTCTTGGGCTTCACCCAGCAACTTCTCCAGCTCCGCGACCCGCTTCTTCGTGCTCTCCTTTTCACCTACGGATCAACGGAGCAAAGTTAGCAATAAAGGCAGTCGAAGCACCCCTCGAACACAAGGGTTCACACTCACTATTCGCTTGCTCCAGAGCAGTGCGGAGCTGATCCCTCTCCTGCTCCATGCGAACGAAGGCTGCGGCTCCCTCCATCTGCTGGCGATAAAATGGCTGCAGGAAACACAAGACATCAATCTGCGCCGACTATTCTAGTCACGCACATCTTCGGGGGCTACTCCCATCGGGAGCGCTGTTCGCGCACCCGATACAGATTTTGCAGAATGAGTCAAAGGACACTTACATGCTCCAGCAGCCCAGCGTCAACCGGAGTCGCATCAGCAGCTTTCTCTGGCACGGAGGAGGTCGAAGCCTTCAAGGCCAAAGCGTCACCCGCCAGAGCCTCTTCTCTGGTCGTCTTCGCAGTCTGCTCGATCATGGGAGCAGAAGTGTGCTCCATCTCACGAGGGGAAGAAGCAACAGCGCCAGTACGGTCGCTGTGACAAGACAACTCAATTCAAGGACTCGCAAGTGAAAAAGCACACTCGACAAAAACGAGGCAATGGTTACGCGACTAACCTGGCGACATCGACGTCATCTTCACTTCCCAGGGAGACGGAGGCCATCCTCGCAAACTCAGTCGGCGGGGCAGAGCCGAGGGGAGGCACGACCAAAGGCTCAGCCAGGTCACTCGTGCGCCTAGCGCCCGAAGATGACTCGCTCGTCTCTTCCTCGTTCACACCCGCCTCCTTCACAGGCGACGAAGCAGAACCAGAGTCGCCACTCTTTCGCCTCTGCCGCTTCCGCAGCGGCTCCTCATCTTCATCATCCTCCTCCAACTCTTCACTCGGAGAGGTGGCGGAGGGAACCTCATCGTCATCAACCTCGTCCTCAGGGAACTCTGCCTCTTCATGAGGTCCATTCTCCATCAACGGAGGAAGACTGACATAGCTCGAATGACCCTGTCAGCAAATGAAGCATTCGAGTCAGGCAAAAAGATTCGACAGAAGAAGATACAAGACAAACAAAGCAAACGAAGCTCACCTCAGGCACAGGATTATTAGGACCATATGGCTCGACTGGGCACTTGACATTGCACGGGTCAGCGGCTCGGAGACTAGTGATGCTCCTCACCATCGACTCGACTGCGTCATCATCGAGCTCATTGCCAGCATCCTCACGCGCCCACATTGGGTGGACGCGACTGCGGAGCGGCTGCACCCGAAGCCTGAAGAAGGTGGCGATGAGGTGAATTCCACCTGTCTCGCGCCCGAGACTTTTCAGAAGGCCACGAAGAAGCGTCAGCAAGGGCTGAGTCGCCTCCCTGTCCTCCTTCGACAGCGGGTGCGCCCACGCGTTCGTCTTCCGCAACTCGCGATCAGCCGCGAAGTCGGGAAGCCCTTCTTGGTCGCATCTGATGTAGAACCACTTCTTCCGCCAGCCCTGGACGGAGTCAGACTTCTTCATTGAAGTAGGAGGTGTCGCCACGCACCTGGATGCCGAAGCCGCCGACTGGATACACCTGCTTGCTCTTCCCCATGTTCCCCCTGACGAGGAATAGCGACTTCCACAGCAGCCAGTTGGGTGCGATTTCCAGGAAGCACTCGCAGAGCACGAAATAGCTCGCGATGCTCAAGACGCTATTGGGAGTCAGATCGTGGATCTGAATCCCATAAGCATACAAGAGACCACGGACGAAATCGTGGAGGGGGAACCCGAAACCCCGCGGAAGGAAATCCACGAAGCACACGCATTCCCCCTCGCGAGGAGCGGGGAATACCTCTTTCCCGGGAGCGCGCACCGTCGCCTTATCTGCCGGCGGCAGCAGCCCCTGCTCGCAGAGGGCCTCGAGGTCGGCCTTCTTCACCGACGATTTGACCCAGTCGCCGTCGGGCTTCTTCATCACGCTCGCCTCGGCGGCGGCGACGGCGCCAGCAGCAGGCTTCCCCCTCTTCATCGCGGCCTTGCTCATGGAGGGTGGAGAAAAGAAACTGGCAGAGGAGCAACAATGGCGGAGAGAAAGCAGCGGAGACGATGGCAGAATGGGGACGGAATGAACTGTTCGCCGCCGCGGTAAAAAATTTATACCGCGTGGCCAGTTAATCCAGGCCGTCCTCAGCGAAACCGCACTCCACAACATCATCTGGCCGTCCACGTGTCGCGCGGAGATAGCAACCGTCGCTGGCCACGCCGCCCACTACGCGCGGGAATCAAGGCGCCATCATCACACCGCGAAATTTTCGCGCCCAACGGTCAGTATAAAGCGGCAACCGCTGTCTCCAGTCAATACTGACAGTGGGACCGCACTGTTATGTCCCATCGGACACAGAGTGAGCCAAAAAACGTCAGCGCTGACGTCAACTGCGCAGGCGTAGCAAGTAAGCCAATGGGCTGATCGAGAACTCGAGCAATTCATTCGAGTGCAAAAATATTCAGTAAGCTCTAAGAGCCGAATAAACTCGAACAGTTCATTCGAGTGCAAGAAGATTCAGTAAGCTCCAAGAGCTGAAGAAACTTGTGCAGTAAGCCAAACCGGCCGAATACACAGTAAGTCACGCAAAGCCAGTCGCGACTCCAACATGTCGAGTCCCTTCTTTACTCCCATCGGGAGCGGGCTTTTCGACTGAAGAAAAATTGAGTTTAACCTCAATTGCAAGCAATTCAGCTTAATCTCGGGGGCTACTCCCATCGGGAGCGCTGTTCGCGCTCCCGAGTGACTCAGAACAAAAGCAGTCGAAAAATCACCGACTAAGGCTGTACTCACAGTATTTTACCCTGGAGTTGACAGTTCGACTAAGGAATCCTCCATAAGCCCTGAACGGCCGGAGTCGACCAATTTTACTCGTTCCTTTCAGGAACCCGACGGCGTGCCCAGGAGGAAGGAGTCCTTTACCCGACTCTACGATTCGACTAAGCACTCGGGGGCTCCTGTCGTGGGGTCACTCTTCGACTACCCCACGGTGGGGATACCTGGGTCACGCCAAGCCCATCAGCCTTATGACGAGAGCCCAAGGAAGGCCCAAGGAGGACGACGTGCGGCCCAAGATAGTCGACGCTAGGTCATGTGACCCCAGCCATGCTTGTAAGCGCCATCGGCACCGTTCACCTGAGACCTAGCCTACCATATAAAGGCTAGGAGGGTCCTTCGTCTAGGGTACGCTCATAGCCGCCACCACAAACCTTAGCGAGATTGCCATCTCGCCATTGTAGCCACAACTCGCCATTCAATACCAGACAAGCAGGAAGTAGGGTGTTATCCTCCGGGAGCCTGAACCTGGGTAAACGCCTTGCTTGTCAGCCGTCGTGATCACCAGCGCTCATCTCTCTCCCCTTCAATCAACCCGGGGTACACGACCCAGTGATTTGCCGAGTCCACTCCTCGTCACTTAGACAAAGCATTGTTGTTTTACCCCTAGTGGCAACAGCACATCCACAACCTTAGACGTTGTTGTCACTCGCCTAGATTACCGGAGGCATGAACCCACTATCTAGCATAAATACTCCCTCTTGGAGTTACAAGCATCTACTTGGCCAAAGCATCTACTAGTAACGGAAAGCATGCAAGATCATAAATAACATATAAGATAGATTGATAATCAACTTGATCATAGTATCAATATTCATCGGATCCCAGCAAACACAACATGTAGCATTACAATAAGATGATCTTGATCATGATAGGCAGCTCACAAGATCTAAACATGATAGCACAAGGAGGAGAGACAACCATCTAGCTACTGCTATGGACCCGTAGTCCAAGGATGAACTACTCACGCATCACTCCGGAGGCAGGCATGGTGATGTAGAGCCCTTCGGTGATGATTTCCCTCTCGGCAGGGTGTCGAGAAGAGTTTCAGAACCCTCCCGAACTAGGGTTGACGACGGCGGCGGCTACGGAACTTTTCGTGGATGGAGGTTCGGGTATTTAGGGTTTTCTGGACGAAGGCATTATATAGGCGAAAGGGCGGCGTCTGGAGGCACCCGAGGGGGTCACGCCACCCCCGGCGCGGCAGGAGGTGGGGCCGCGCCGGCCCCTGGCGTGGCTGCCTCCTCGGTCGCCTCCGTCTCTCCTTTGGACTCCGTGTACGTGTCGGGAAAATAGAAGGTTCTGTCCAAGTTTCGTCCAATTCCGAGAATATTTCCAGAACAGCTTTTCTGGAATACAAAAAACAACAGAAAACAAGAACTGACACTGTGGCATCTTGTTAATAGGTTAGTCCCAGAAAATGCATAAAAATGATATGAAGTGTATGTAAAACATGTAACAATTAGTATAATATCAACATGGAACATCAGAAATTATAGATACGTTTGAGACGTATCATAGTACTGCCTCCTTATCAGTACAAGTCATATGACAACTCCTCGTGTTTTTTGGAAGGCCATTACTCCTCTTTTTTAGACTTAGAAGATAGTGAGTAACTATTGGCTTGTAGCACTGTCTTCTTATAAGTACACGTCACATTGGTAACCGGTCTTGTTTTTTTTTTGGAAAGACATTACTCCTCTCTTTTACAAGTTTAGAAGGTATCGAATAATTATTGGCTTGTAGTACTGAATTCTTATCAGTACACGTCACACTAGTAAATACTCACGCTTTTACGTAAGGCGAAAATGCATTACTATTCTCTTTCAAAAAGTTTTGGAAGTAGTGAATAATTGTTGGCTCATAGTTCCATCTTCTTATCGGTACACGTCGGATAGCTAAGTGCTCGGTTTTTTAGGAAGGACATTATTGCCCTTTTATAAGTTTAGAAGTTAGAGAATATAATTGTTGGTCTGTGGAGAAGTACTCCCTTCTTATAATTGTTGGTTCACGCGATTTGTAGGAAGAACACTACTCTTCACTCATAAAAGTTTAGAGGCAGGGGATAATTGTGACGTGCTGTGCAAATACTACACAGGAGAGGCACATGGAAATTGTGATTATGGTTTGGTAAAAGAAAGGAAAAGGAAAATAGTGAGTAACTCCTCGTGTTTTTTGGAAGGCCATTACTCCTCTTTTTTAGACTTTAGAAGATAGTGAGTAACTATTGGCTTGTAGCACTGTCTTCTTATAAGTACACATCACATTGGTAACCGGTCTTGTTTTTTTTTTGGAAAGACATTACTCCTCTCTTTACAAGTTTAGAAGGTATCGAATAATTATTGGCTTGTAGTACTGAATTCTTATCAGTACACGTCACACTAGTAAATACTCACGCTTTTACGTAAGGCGAAAATGCATTACTATTCTCTTTCAAAAAGTTTTGGAAGTAGCGAATAATTGTTGGCTCATAGTACCATCTTCTTATCGATACACGTCGGATAGCTAAGTGCTCGGTTTTTTAGGAAGGACATTATTGCCCTTTTATAAGTTTAGAAGTTAGAGAATATAATTGTTGGTCTGTGGAGAAGTACTCCCTTCTTATAATTGTTGGTTCACGCGATTTGTAGGAAGAACACTACTCTTCTCTCATAAAAGTTTAGAGGAGGTGGATAATTGTGATTCGTACTTTGCAAATACTACACAGGAGAGGCACATGGAAATTGTGATTATGGTTTGGTAAAAGAAAGGAAAAGGAAAATAAAAAGCGTGGTCGGCAGGATTCGAACCTGCGCGGGCAAAGCCCACATGATTTCTAGTCATGCCCGATAACCACTCCGGCACGACCACATTGATGTTTGTTATGTTGCATCCACTATATAACGACGGTTTTCCCGTTGCAATACACAAGAGTAATCGAGTCTCCATGAGATATATATTCTACACATATGTTTTCGATCTATATACATACGTGACCACAAATACGGACTCACACATATGTTTTCGATCTATATTTTTATAAGTGCAAACTTAACAAGTTTCAGCTCAATGAACTACAATTTCTTCATGATGTACAAAACTAGAGCTTCCTAAAAAGACAATCTATATAATAGGTTCTACCTACAATTTTTTAAAAGTTTCTATCCAAACGGAAACAATGTTTAAATCTATTAGGTTGTGTTGGTTGGGATTTTAAACCCAGATTCTCTACCAACGAGCTAGACTCTAAACCAAAGGGGTATGACAGCCTTCACGAATTCCAAGATGCAACAGATTTCCACAGTGTAAAACGGAATTAGCTCTACCCCAGATTTCACTGCACTGCGCGGGCTAAAAACTTGCAAATTACCCACCATGCCACTAGTAAGTGAAAATTGACCGGTTCCTTTCCTCTCTCCTTCCACCCTCATCTCTCTCTCTCTCTCTCTCTCTCTCTCTCTCTCAATATGTGCCTTCCCCACAAATCTGATTCCCGCCACCAGTCTATTCCGACAACCTCGCCGGTGGACTCCGACAGCCCCCGATCCTTTTTCCCTTCCTGCACCGGCCCGACGCCTGAGCGGATGAAGCTCCGTTAGCACCCAGCCCACCGCCGCTTCCATTACTTTGTCCATCGCGCCGACCGGAGTTCGATGGCGTCGCCTACAGGTATGGTCCCCCTCCCTCCCCTCCGCTCCCTCCTCCAATCTCCTTCCTCCTCCTTCCCATGCCTACTCTCCTGTTGGTCCCTTGTTTCTTCTAATTGTTGTTGTCTTTTTTTTTGCATTAGTATGTGATATATACTCCGTTCGTTCCTAAATATAAGATGTTTTAGCTATTTCACATGGTGACTAGATGAGGACTGAAATGAGTGAACAAATACAGTAAAACGTGTCTACATACATGTAGAAACATGTGAATATGGAAAAAAGGCTAAAACATCTTGCATTTAGGAACGGATAGAGTAGAACTGATGTGGTACGAATTAGTGTACATAGAGCTGATGTGATATATTGTGTATGATATGTAGCAATTTCTATGTGATGCAAATATGCCCCTACGTGACACGGTTTTGAGCGTGCTTGCATGATGTTTGTGAAAATGCTTGTAGAAGATGCATATGCTTGTTTGGTTAATTGTAGATATAGTGGTGACGTGATGGCGTGGATCACACGTTCGCTAGGAATCCCAAGAGGAAGGCATGATTTAGCGTAGCAGCAATTTTCGCTTGATTACAAAACCAAGGTTATCAATTCAGTATGACTTGGAGAAGACTCTAACATGGTGTCTCCCTCCCTGACGCAAGGAGGTTAACGCGGACCTGCACACAGTCACGAACAAACTATTTTGCCCCAACGAAACAGAGAGGTTGTAAATCTCTTCGGCTTGCCGAAGACAAGGAATTAAATATATGTGTAAAATAATATGAGAGCAAAAATGACCAGCGAGCAAATGACTAGGAAAAGCTATGGAAACAGTTGTAAACAATATAGGAAAATAGGACCAGAGTCCACAGTTCACTAGTGGCGTCTCTCAAAAGATAAACATGTTGGGTAAACAAATTACAGCGTAGCAATTGACAAAGCATGGGCGTATAACAATACTATCATGACACAAAGTTTACCGTTTCATTTAATATTGGCATTACGCCAAAATACATAGACCGTTATCCAACTGCATCTATGACTAATAATCCACCCTAGGATCGCTATCCAGCATGTCACCCGAAAGTATTAAGTTGCAAGCAAAAGATAATTGCAATAAGCATGGTGCGTAACGTAAGCAATGGTTACAACATATATCAATAAACACCGCTGTCTTACCCCTGGTAACAACAACACATCTCAAGCCTTAATCATTTCTGTCAACTCGAGCTCAGACAAGAGAGGCATGAACCCACTATCTAGCATAAATAATCCCTCTAAAGATACATGTAATTACTTTGGCCAAAGCATACACTGAACAATATCATGCAAGATCATAAATAAAACATATCATAAATAAACTGAACAATAATGTCATGGCTCCATAATTCATCGGATCCCCGCAAACACAACATATAGCATTACAAATAGATGACCTTGATCATGTTAGGCAGCTCACAAGATCTAAACAATGGAGTACAAGGAAGAGAGACAACCATCTAGCTACTGCCATGGACCCGTAGCCCCGTGGTGGACTACTCACGCATCACTCCGGAGGCAGGCATGGTGGTGTAGATGCCTCCGGTGACGATCTCCCCCTCCGGCAGGTGCCGGGAAGAGCTTCAGAACCCTCCGATCTAGGGTTGGCGACGACGGCGGCTGATGACCCACAATATAGGGGATGTATCGTAGTACTTTCGATAAATAAGAGTGTCAAACCCAACGAGGAGCAGAAGGTGTTGACAAGTAGTTTTGATCAAGGAATCACTGTAAATACTAGCAGACAAGTTTTTAGGGGTTTTTGATATTGCAGATAAATAAAATACGTGTAAATAAAGATAGTAATAATAATTGCAGCAAGTGGCCCAATCCTTTTTAGAGCAAAGGATAAGCCGGTTGGTTTACTTATGATAGCAAAATGTTCTTGAGGACACACGGGAATTTCGTCAAGTGCTTTCGCTTCCTACAGCTGATTAATCTTTATTGTTTTGATAAGTGTTGTGTGGGTGAACCTATGCTAATGCACTGCCCTAACTTGGACTAATACATACTTGTGATTAAACCCCTTGCAAGCATCCGCGTTACAAGGAAGTAATTAAGATAAATCTAACCACAGCCTTAAACTCTGAGATCCTACACTCCCTCATGCACCGGTTTACTAACGGGGGTTTAGATTTCTGTCACTCCGGCAACCCCACAATTAGTAGCCGAATACACAATGCATTCCTCTAGGCCCATAAAGGTGAAGTGTCATGTAGTCGACGTTCACACGACACCACTAGAAGAATAACACCACAACTTAAATATCAAACCATTAAATATTACTCAACATAGTTCCACTACTAACAGCATGACTTCTCCCATGTCCTCAAGAACTGAACGAACTACTCACAAGACATCATATGGATCATGATCAGAGGTGATATAATGATGAATAACAATCTGGACATTACTTCAATTCACCGATAAAACTTAATAGCATCAACCACAAGTAGTAATCAACACCGGGAAAGTTTCCCCTATGAACTACACAAAGTATAACCCTAGATGTTACAGCGGAACGGAGTGGAGCGGTGGAGATGATGGTGACGGCGGTGGAGATGATGATGATGATCCCAATGAAGTCCAGCGTGATGACGATGACGATGGCGATGATTTCCCCCTCCGGGAAGGAATTTCCCGGCAGATTTCTCCCTGTCGGAGAGCTTTTTCTCTCTCTGTGGTTTCCGTCTCGTGGAGGCAGCGGAATATTTCCTCGATGGCTCCCCTATCTTAGGGTTTTTCTGCGGGATTAAGTACGCGAAGGGGGAGCGCCAGAGGTGGGCCAGGGCGGCCACACCATGCCCTGGCGCGGCAGAGGTGGGACACGCGCCGTGGGGTGGTGTGGGCCCCTCGTGGCCCATCTCAGCCTCCCCTTTTGGTTGGCTCCAGCATCTGATAAAATAGGAACATCTGTATATTTTCCGTGAATTGTTGATCTTCAGAAATAGGGTGTCTTGATGATGCTTTTTCCAGCTGAATCCTGACTCCGGCAGTTAATTCTCCAATAATCCTCAAACATGCAAAACAAGATAAAATAACATAAGTATATCATCCAAATATGAAATATATCAATGAATAGCAGTAAATTATGATATAAAATAGTGATGCAAAATGGACGTATCAACTCCCCCAAGCTTAGACCTCGCTTGTCCCAAGCGAAAGCTGAACTCAGTAAACAAGACCACATGTTTATGGAGTGAAGCGTCCATAATAAAGAATACGGACAAGAAGCATCAACATGTACTAATACACAAATCATTTTAGACAGCAACTTCCCCTCATATAACTTATCTTGAAACGAGTAATGGAAATCACAATAAAGGTGCATAAAGAAAATCATAGTTTGGTGATGGCAAACTTCGTTCTTTGTCAGAGAACAATTAACAGATTGTACTTATCTTTCGAGTAGAGTCCTTATATCGGAGCTATATTGCAGAACTTACATGCTCAATTATCACAATTTCTTTACAGTCATTGATAACTTTCAAATTATATTCCTTCAGATAAAAGACTTGTGCAAAACAAGGAAGGATAACAGACATGATTGATAATATTAATATATAGATGGTTGAATCACAACAACTCAAATGCTTGCTTAAGAAAGAAGGGAATAGGTTTACTGACTCAACATAAAAGTAAAAGAAAGGCCCTTCGCGGAGGGAAGCAGGATTAAATCATGTGCTAGAGCTTTTAAGTTTTTGAAATCATATAGAATAAAAATAAAGTTTTAGTGGTGTATGAGAATTGTCAACGAACGGTATGGGTGAAAACAATATCTCTCTTGTCAACCAGACTTTCAAGAGCGGCTCCCATGAAGGACGTTATTTCTACCAGCAAGGCAGATCATCCCTCTTTTCTCTCTTTGTTTACACATGCAGTTATTCACTGGTATCATTGCTTGTCTGATAAATCAGGGCAAAAATTGTGAAGAGAATTAAGCGGTTAAAGTTGTAATTAATTGGGACTGGGCACCCCATTTGCCAGCTCTTTTTGCAAATTTAATAGATAAGCGGATGTATATGCCGCTAGTCTGGTGGTGAAAGTCTGTCTGACAAGCTAAATAAAGAATAACCCACATACTTCCTCATGAGCTAGTAACAGTGACACAAATAAGGAGTAGTAGCTTTTGAATAGTTTAAAGGTAGCACATGAAGTATTTACTTAGTGGAAGGAAATAGCACATATAGGTAGTTATGGTGGACACAAATGGCTTGGGTTTTGGCTAAAGGTTTGGATGCACGAGAAGCATTCCCTCTCAGTACAGGTTTTTGGCTAGCAAGGCTGGGTAGCAAGCATAAGAGTGGAGGGATACAAACAAATATAAATGTAATAGAAACAATCATGCAATCTTCCTTGTAAACACAAAATAATTTTAAACTTGAGAATAACTAAGCTCATGAGCCAACAAGAAAGAAAGATAATGTATCTACAAGCAATCCCCTCTTTATCTACTTAAGCCTCAAAGTATTGTTGCTACTGACCAATGCTAAGTTTGCCCAAAACCAAATAGATTTACTTGATGCTCCAAAGTGTTACAATACTAACAACAAGATCATCAATGACAGAAATTTGCAAAGTAAAATAAGTGTGCAGAAAGTAAATGATAAAACTTCTCATTAATATTCCAATAACGGCAACTCACACCAAGGGATACAT